>JAODAL010082272.1:0-11630 GCA_025379985.1 Phyllomedusa bahiana
TACACAACAAAAGAAAAAAATTGTAATTAACCTTCGTTTGTAAATTTTATGCTACAGAAAAATTGTAATTTTTGGCGGTGAAAAAGACGGTTTATTTTTGTCACCACAGCCGAAAAACAACGCTTAATTAACCCCTGGATGTAAATTGCGCCAAACAATTGAGCAACCACAAAATACGAGCCTTGTAGCATGTTACAATTGCGTGTTTTCTACGCTACACAACAAAAGAAAAAAATGTAATTAACCTTCGCTTGTGAATTATGCTACAGGAAAATTGTAATTTATGGCGGTGAAAAAGATGGCTTAATTTTGTCACTACAGCAGAAAAACAACGCTTAATTAACCCTTGGATGTAAATTGCGACAAACAATTGAGCAACCACAAAATACGAGCTTATTAGCATGTTACAATGGCGTGTTTTTTACGCTACACAACAAGAGAAAAAATTGTAATTAACCTTCGCTTGTGAATTATGCTACAGGAAAAATGTATTTTTTGGCGGTGAAAAAGACGGTTTCTTGGAGTCACCACAGCAGAAAAAAAAGCTTAATTAACCCCTGGATGTAAATTGCGCAAAAGAATTGAGCAGCCAAAAAATGAAGTGGTATTTGTATTGTAAAAACGCTGTTTCTTTAAATGAATACAACAGGAACTGGCTTAAATCCCCCTTGGATATTCAGTGTGCTGTGAGCAGATAGCATTAAAATGTATATGCAGCTGCAGTGGACGCACACTGGACTTCAGATCCAATACCCCAAAAAATCAGAAATAGAACATTAAGAGAAGCAGTCTCTGAGACAAGCTGAGACACCCCCCAAAAATCGCTGTATAAAAATCAGTTCTTCAGTAAGAGCTATCGCTATCACAATCAGCCGCAGCAGCACCTTCCCTGATCAGTACAGTGAGAGGAGTGTGAGCTCCCAGCGTCGCGCCCGGACTTATATAGTGCGGTGACGTCACAGAATCCCGCCGGTCTCTGATTGGCTTCATCTCTGCACATGTCATGCAGGCTATGCCCTTCTTCCTCCCAGAGTGCTTTGCCCCATGTAACGCCATGTGCTCGCAGCCATTTTATCAATCAAAAGCACACTTCGTTCACCCGAAGTCCCCCAAACTTCGACTTCTTTCAGAACCGAAGTTTTCCTGAAGTTCTAAACGAATTCCACTTCGTTAGAATCAATTCGCCCATCTCTACCTTGGATATAAATTGCGCTCCACAAATGGCCAGGAAAAATTTACTTGTATGTGCCGTTTAAAAACCTTGTATTTTACTGAATATAAAAGCACAAACAGGCTTAATTAACCTTCGGATATGAATTATGCTACAGCCAAAATTTCTTCTTTGGCAGTGAAAAACAGCGTTTCTTTTACTGAGTACAACTGTAGAAAAATACTTAGTTAACCCTTGGATGTAAGTTGCGCAAAAGAAATGTGCTGCCAACAATTACCAGCTTTGTAGCGTGTTAAAACGGCATGTATTTGATGGAACACAACAACAGAAAAACTCGTAATTAACCTTTGGATATGAATTATGCTACAGCCAAAATTTCTTCTTTGGCGGTGAAAAACACAGTTTCTTTTAGTGACCACAACAGCAGAACAACGCTTAATTAACCCCTGGATCTAAATTGCACAAAAGAAATGAGCAACCAAAAATTAAGTGGTATTTGGATTGTAAAAACGCTGTTTCTTTAAATGAATACAACAGCAACAGGCTTAGATAACCCTTGGATATTCAATGTGCTCAAGAACTGAGCAGATAGCATTAAAATGTATATGCAGCTGAATTGGACGCACACTGGACTTCAATTCCAATACCCCACAAAATCAAAATTAGAACGTAAGAGAAGCAGGCTCTGAGACAAGCTGTGTCACCCCCCAAAAAATCACTGTATAAAAGTTAGTTCTTTAGTATAAGATATCATGAGCAGCAGCAGCAGCAGCTTCCCTACACAGCACAGTGAAAGCAGCGTGAACTGCCAGCGTCGCGCCCGGACTTATATAGTGCGGTGACGTCACAGAATCCCGCCGGTCTCTGATTGGCTTCATCTCTGCACATGTCATTTAGGGTCTTCCTTTCTTCCTCCCAGAGTTCTTTGCCCCATGTAACGCCATGTGCTCGCAGCCATTTTATCAATTAAAAACACGCTTCGTTCCCGCGAATAACCACAAACTTCAACTTCGCTCAGAATCGAAGTTTTCCTGACATTCTAAATGAATTACACTTCGTTAGAATCAATTCGCCCATCTCTATCTGTAGGTTTGTTCTTAAGTTGAATTTGTATGTAAGTCGGAACAGATAGATTTATTAAATGTAACTCCAAGCACAAAAGGATTTTTTAGTTTAGGATAGTGCAGGGAGGAGTTTTTACATTTGTTTTGCTGTCTGTGCCCCTGTTAAGAAGATTTTACCTCATTTTCACCTTATGTGCTGCTGTGGCATGATGGCACTTGTCGTTCCACAGCTACTATCTGCTGTGGAACATGGAACTGCCAGCATGCCCCATAAGTCTCTGTTTGTAAATAGGGGACAGATTTAAGTCGGAACGGTGTAAGTCGGGGACTGCCTGTATAGGGTTAATTTTTGTCTTGTTAATTTTTTGATGGATGAGGTACATTTTGAAATCACTTTGGGATGATTTACACTGAACATCACCATCTCAGGAATATACTTACCCTTTGGGATATACGCCATGCCGTAACGTCTACTATAGATTCTCACCATGCATACAGATATGATTTTTATTTTTATTACGCTACGTGAATTTTACTCATTTTTGTTAATTGACATTGTGAACGCTTAGCCCTTCTGAGCAGTTGCCATTTTTTTTCTCACTGTTAGAACATGGATGCTTATGGAAATAGATGTTGGGCATTTATGCCTTTATATAGGTTCGATCATTATTAGAATCGTTCTGGTGAACGCAGAGTCTTATATACTTATCTCTTGGATGTGGGCAACTTGCCCTTATATGAGAGACTGGAGTGTTTACAGCTCTGTTGACATGGTGAACTTACAGGAAGAGATCCGTGTATACTGTAAGATACTTATAGGTCATTTTGCTTCTATTTGAAGCATGCTCTGTATGCAGCATAGATTGTTGCAAATGATGTGTATTTCCTAGGTGTTAGTGTTATTCATACACAAGTGAAAATTATTTTTTATGATTACTCAATTAATTATTATTTCACTATTATATGATGTTACTTATTATGTAATGATGAGTGATGTCTGAAATATTCAGTACTGGATTATTGATATATTGTGTAGATTTTGAGATCATACAATCTACAGTATTGTAATCACTATGTATGTACATTGCACTTTGATTGTTTTATTGCTATGACTATGTATTTAAAGCAGTTATTACTAGATACATGTAGCTTGAAAATTGCCCTATGGAAGGGCTGAAATGTAGCCATTTGTAAAGGCATGGGTATTTAAATTTACATTTTTTTTTAATTTTGGTGGTGCTGTCTCTTTTTTTATTTTTTGCATCATTGTGGAGGGTTTGGGGTCTGACTCCAGAGGCTTACACACCACTTTTGAATGCATTTTTATGAACGGTGCTGTTTCCTTTATTAGTATATAGTTCTGACACTAAGATGCACATTGTAGGCAATTTTGGCAGTGGACAGCATTAAGCATGGGCACCCTCACCGTCTGCGGCAGTACAGTATCATATGCAGCAACACTGTTTGTTCTTTTTACTCAGCATTAGCTATTTCAACAATTTGTGCTACATTTGTTTTCCTGTGGTATTTATTTCCTACACAACTGTCTCCAGTTCACAGGTTATTCTTTCCTGGACCACTTCTAGAATTTACAAACCACTACATATCAACGCACGTTGGAGAAAACTGTATGATGTTGCTTCTGTTGTAGTAGATTCGGAGGACACAGTTTTGTAGGTCTGGGGTATTTTGGTTTTGCAATTGAAATTTCTCAAACACAACATCCTCAGTGAGAAGGAGCTAATTAGTAAGATTTAAAAGTAGCTTGAGCCAAAAATAAGCATGCAAGGCATGCTTGTCTTGATTGTGACATCAGATGAGATAGTAAGGTGAGATAGATATAATTAGATATTTATTTAATGTTTTTGTATTAAACAATAAATACTGTAGCTGACCCCATCATCCTAGTAAGTGCACACATTAGGACCATAGGAAGTAGGTGTCATTACATTAATACAATTAATAGTAAACATATTATATCCAAATATGCATACCTAAGTTGTAGAATATATTTTTGAGCCACCCTTGTTAAAAATACACATTGACTAACGCATGGAGAATTTAAATTATGCCACCAGATACTAATAGCCTAATATGGAGTGAATATGTTTAACCAGATACTGTTTGCGTTTTTGTGACCATAAACACTTTTTTTGTGGGACAGAATAGCGTAGTGGTCAACACAGAGTAATTTCGTAGTGTAAACCTGCCCTAATTCTATCAGAAATATTTAATATAACTTGATTGAAATGTTACAGATTTTATGTATCTTATGTAACCACTCCGATAAAAACAAAATAACATTTATTTTTACTATTACTGTTATTTATATTTCAATAAAATATAGGTGAGCAGAAATAAATTGTACCTCCTGCAGCTACAATGCAGCTATTTTAGGATAAAAAAATATTTATTTTCAAACACGAACCATTGATTATTTAAACTATAGAGCAAAGTAATTTCAATATTTCTACAGAGTAACGTTCCCCACATTACTGTGGAAAGTGATATGCATCAACCACAAAACAGTAATGATGTGAAGAGTTCTATTTGCAGCAGTGATTCAATGGGATCATGAAAAAAAAAATGCTGACACTTCTCAAAGATATTTTCCCGTAAAAGGTTGAAGTCCTTAAGCAGCAAAAAAACAAAAAAAAAACACCAATGCCCATCATCTTTAAACCATATTGATTTCTAGTGAGGATTTAAAAGGCTGTTTACTTATTTCCCATCATTTCTGTCAGAGAGTAACAGTTCTCTTCCCACTGAATAAACCTCTCATGATCCTCTTGGTGATTAAGGTCAAACAAAATGTCAAACTCCTAATGCTAAGTGCTTTTGCATTAAAAATTAATACCGAATCATCAAATAAAAATCCAAACAAGAAGTCAAACATGTAAACAGTATAAAAAAAGGAAGGACTGACCATTATGGAAAATAGTTTTAATATGTATATACAAGATGAAAGCAATCTTGATATGCACATAAAACATTCTTTCTATACTAAACTATAGCATGTCATTTTTTACAACAAGCTTTATTCATTGGTTATATTATACTGGAAATGGAAGTTTTATTGTTTCTATTACTTGCCACATACTGCTTGCAGAAAGATAAATGGTTAATACAGTATGGTAAAAACAATTTTATCATGTGCACTATGCAGATAGCTATGCTGCAGAAAGATGAGACCCGTTTCTAAACAATATCCATGAATGTGCTGTACTTGCACACCACCATATTTTTTGGCTCCATTTCTTATGGAGTGTTTATAGGCATCCATATACATACATAAAGTCTTTTACTGTAAACTCACATACAGTGGTATCTTGACTTAAAAAATATCCATGAATGTGCTGTACTTGCACACCACCATATTGTTTTGGCTCCATTTCTTATGGAGTGTTTATAGGCATCCATATACATACATAAAGTCTTTTACTGTAAACTCACATACAGTGGTATCTTGACTTAAAGGGGTTGTCTCGCAACAATGATTGGGTTTTAATTAAAAGATCTTTAAAAAACAAGCAGCTTTGCAATATATGTTATTTACAAATTTCCTACTGATTCTGAGTTATCCCTGGTAGTAGGAGTACATCAGCTCCTCAAATCACTATAGCCACCGACCTGTCGATTTTTCTCTCACTGGCTGCCAATGCTGGTGACGTCATCAGCTTCTCAATGCAGGTTGGAGAACAGAGCCCCTCCTGCACAGTATGATGCTTCTGTAGGCTAGGGAGGGGGAAGGCTCTACTCCCAGCATCTGTGTCTGTGTAGCTGTGCTGCCTGGATTAACCCTGTGTGTGCCTGCTCCCTCCTGCTCTCTACACAGATTTAGGAGAGCAGAGGTGAGGCTGGCCTGAGGTCAGTATGATGTGACAGCAGTGAAGTGTGTTACTATAATCATGATGTGTCTGTGGAGCTTTGACTATAATAACAGAACAGATCAGGGGGGCATGTGAACGGTTCATATCCCTCCCTGCTCTGCTGTATTAGTGTCACATCGTGATTATATTAACACACTTCACAGCTGCCCTGTGTCTTTTCTGATGGGAGGACAGCACATAACAGGGTTTGTTTGTTGTTGCTTGAGATGTCTGTGGCGATTTGTATGCTAAGCAGGGGGTATATGAACTTTTACATCCCCCCCTGCTCTGCTATTAGCATACACAGCTTCACAGACCTCTGGCTCCATAGCCACTCATAGATCAGCCTTCTCCCTGCTGTCTCCTGACTCTGTGGAGAGGAGCAGCAAGAGCTCGGCCACAGCAGCAGCACAGTGCTGCTGATCCAGCAGTGAGCAGCCAGCAGCAGACCTGGGCAGGCACACAGGGTTAACTCTGGCAGCAAACCCTCTTCGCCCTCCCCCTGCTGTATAGAAGTTACTGCAGTCTGAGGAGGAGATCTGTCTGTGTGCTGAGGGGAGGGGGGAAAGGGGAGGAGAAGAGGCAGACAAGAAGCACGCCCCTGAAATCAAAAATCCAATGGTGCCAGACACACTGAGGTAGGCTGAAAACCTATAGTGAGACAACTCCTTTAAGAGCGTCCTGACTTAAGATTTTTTTAATATAAGAGCACTCATTTGTACCATTTTTTGCTTTGAATTAAGAACAGGTATTTAAGTTAAGAGTGAAGGAGAGCGGACTTTCATTTCAGCAGCTCCTGCTCAAAAGCTCCTAATCTTTAGCCATCAGTTAATTTTAAACAAGTAATCTGCTCTGCAAACCATCTATCGTTACAGCAACATTGTGTGAGCCCACCCTAAGTGAAGCGAAAAAATGGAGAATTTAAATTTAATGATCTCCTCCACCTCCACCTCAGGCAGCATCTTCGTCTGACTTTCAAGGTGAATACACTTAATTAAAGCAGTTTATTTCTTTACTTTCTCTTTTGTTATACTGTATACAGTACATTTATACATACATTTATACAGTGTACATGTTTGTTAATAAACATGTAAACAAAAGTGTGGGGGTTTTGAGTTATGTGAAAAAGATTAATGCTGTTTCAATTAATTTCTATGAGAAAATTTGCTTTGACATAAGAGCAATTTGAGTTAAGAGCAAGGTCACAAAACAAATTAAACTCATATTTCAAGGTAACACTGTACTTTCAATTTCATTTATACCAAATTTACAGAAAAAATATGTATGCACAAAACACTTCTGCCCTAAAGTCAGTGATGAGAGAATTTACATGCTTAGTTTAGGATTTGCATTATATGCTGCCTGTTTAGAGCATGTAGAGAATCTCAAACAAGTTTCATCTCAAATCATATTGATCACCTAAAGCATGACAGTCAATTGCGATACATAAACCTTCTGTATACACTACTCACAAAAAAGTTAGGGATATTTGTTTTTGGTTGAAATTTCAGGACCGAAAAAAACCACCCGGACGTCAAATAATTTCAGGGGTAGGGAATGTTACAAGTAGCTTTTCACATTTTCTGGATGTATATCTTCGGGAATATGTGTCAAATTTGCCCAGTTTTCAAAGATATTCAAATTCCATTATAGAAATGCTTTTGTCAGTATTTGACAATGAAATATATCTTATGACTATGGACATGACGGCTTTATACAGTAACATAGACCATCAACTAGGTCTAGATTGTAAAAGACACTATTTATCTCAGGATCCATATCTTACTTCTCAACAAAGTTGGTTCATAATAGATGGACAGTTCATTCCTTATAATAACTGTTTTCATTACAGTTATCAAGTCTACAGACAAGTTAAAGGAGACAAAAATTGGTACAAGAATGGTGCCCTCATATGCAAATTTATTTATGGGAGGATTTCTATATATGTCAAATACCATATACCATATCTATAAACGATATATTGATTATTTATTTTTCCTATGGGTCTGAAATTCACTTTAGACATCGGTCCTCATAAAACTGGATTATTAGAACTGTGCGTGAAAAAAAATTGCTGGGTTCATAACACCCCCCTTCTTGAAGAAGGTGGATGCAAATAGCTTGATTATTATGGCTCACATTTTAGACAGATATGCAGAATGTGGAAAAATTGCACTAAGAATGAGGATGTTAGACAACAAGCAGATGTCTTAGCAAGGAGGTTACAGCAGAAAAAATATTCTAAAAAACTGATTGGGGAAGTATTTATAAGAAGTGCTTAAGTAGTAATATTAAAGTAAAAGATAAAAACTTTGTCTCAACAAAAGACAAATGGTCACATAATTTCATAACTAAATATAACACGTCCCACAAGCAAATCAGAGATGTGCTGAATAAACACTGGCACATGTTAAAAAAGATCCATTATTGGTCTTTTGACGTGCCACTACATTCAAACAGCTTGTAGCCTCAAATTTACCAAGGAGTCAAAGAAAGATGGAAAAGAATCAAAATAAAATGGAGGCAAAGGGTTGTTATCAATGTAACAAACCAAAATGTCTCTCTTTTCGGAATATTAGACATGGAAGGAAATACTATAATTCCATACATTCAAGTAAAAGATTCGATATTGAACACCATCTTACTTGCCTGGGTGATCACGTAATATATCTACTAGAATGTCAGTGTGGATTTCAGTATGTAGGCTTTGTGTATACAAATGATTTAAATATTCCATCAATATAATAAGGACTTCTATAACATAGATCAAAACAGAATATATAGAAAACAACAATATTTGAATATTAATTTAGATATTAAATTAATCATTTGGATATACAGCATAATCTCATTATGAAGTCCCAGTCTCCATATTCAGAAAAATATCCAGGTTAAGGAAAGAGAAGAAGAGCCTTTATGAATTGATCAGCTTCCATAGTTCATAGAACACGAATGGCATATATATTAAGAAATGTACTTAGACTTCATCTTGATGGCCCTTAAAGAGTTTTTTAACATTAAATATTTTTTTGAATGTTTATATTTAGCCACAATATTAAATATAATATTTGGAGTAACAATCCTGGTAGTGTTTTTTTTTTTTTTTTTACAGCGCTCGCTGTGTAGTATATTTGACTTTTTAGTTTTACTCCGTGGGTCATAACGATTATGGAGATACTCAATCTATATAGTTTGTTTATGTTTTTTCTTAGGAACAAACTGATTATTATAGTATTATATTACTTTTTAATAATTTTTTTTCATTTTATGTGCTAGGGGCTGAACAAAAATCGCAATCCTGTCATGTTTTTTTTCTTACAGTGTTCATAGTGCAGGTTAAATAATGTTCAAGTTTATGGGCTAGATCGTTACGCACACGGTGATACCAAATAAATGTACCTTTTTGCATGTTTTTCCTTTCCTTGTGTGTATGTGTTTTAAATTTTTTTTTACTTTGACCATATTTACACGTCCCCTAAGGATTTGATTTAACAAATTTTGAGCGGTTTTAAAATCATGCTGTACTGCTCGGGGGGTCAAAAAAAAAATTTGAGGATTTGTTTACACCCAAACAGAGGGTGTTTGGGGGCTTCTCAGCCCCTTTTTAATGCCTTGTGATATGCAGTGCTTGTAGGGGCAAAAAGGGCAAAACAAAACTCTACCCCATTCTTGGGTTGTTTCCTCAAGGAGAGATTTGTTTTGGGGGCCACTCAATCCCTCCTACACAGCCCCCCCCAGGTATCCCTGCTCCCCCTGATGAGGGAAAAAATCCCAAAACAGGTTGTCTGCGATGTGAGATAGGGTTGACTAAAATCCTTTTTTGAAAGATCGGTGGGTCAAAAGCAAATTGAGGATTTGTTACATCCAACAGAGGGCGCTTTGGGCTTCTCAGCCCATTTCCCATAGTGCCTTGTGATATTGCTGTACATAGTTATACTGCTATATGTTGTAATGGTCACTCACTATCCCCGGCTGTGCCATCAGGGCAAGGCTGGGCATGGTGATGACACAGGCAACCCAGAAGTCTTTGTTAGGCTTTCAAGTTGCTAGGGAAGGCATCGATTTCTCCCAATGCAGACAGAGGATGCTCCCTCTCTCTGTCTTTCCCTTAGCTGCCAGGGTCGTAATTGACCATGGCATCTAAGGAGTTAATCAGCACTGACAGGGCATGGAGCCAGCTGTAATATAAGGCTGGTTCCATGCTCTGTTCATGCAGACTCTTCTTGCGAGCCCACACAATGCCCTGGATGTATGGGTACATCTATTTGCGGGAACACCTTCCCGCACAAGATGTATTCATAGATCCAGTGTCAGGAAGGGGTTAAAGTATAACATCATTCATCCGATACACTGTAAAAGAAAAAAATAAATAAATACAAAAGTTACACGTAATATGTGTCACTGTGTCCATAAAAGTGTAGTCTATTAAAGAATACCATTATTTATTCTATACGCTGAAAACCGTAGAAGAAAATTTGTGATTTTTTTTGTCATTTCACATTCCCTTAAAATTGGAATAAAATGTGATCAAACAGTGAAATCTACTCCAAAATAGTACAATAAAAAGTAAAAAAAATGCACCCTCATTCAGGTCCATAGATGGAAGAACAAAAAAGTAAGCACAAAATGGTGCTGTGATGCAAATATAAGGAATAATGTTTGCATTTTTTAACAGTACTAAAACATAATGAAAACCCCACATATTTGGTATTGCAAGAACAAAATCACTGAAAACATGGCACAAGTACTTTTTTTTCACATTTCCCTCCACAGAATTTTTGGGGGGTTTCCCTGTGTATTCTATGGTACGATCAATGACATCATTAACCCCTTTCCAATATTGGAAGCCCTGTACGTCCTAGCGGGAAGTAACTTACCGCAAATGGACATACAGGTATATCCTGGACATTGCGCGGGCTCTCAAGCGGGGCCCACACGGCAACATGGAACCATCTTATTTAAACTCGCCCCATACTGTAATATACAGTTATTAACCCCTTTGCAGCCATGATCAATCACAATTGTGGAAGCTGAGAGAAAGGTAGAGGAAGGGAGCTCACTCTGTTTCCATCAGTATAGCCACAATATTATCTCGGCTGCCCATGGCAGTGTAACGAATGCTGGTAGTGGATCCGCTGGACCACCGCAAGCGATGGTTTCAAAACCGTTTTCCCGGGGCGGAGTCTAAGTAGAACCGGTTTTCACCAAGGGCCCCCCCGCAAAGCGGGATGGAAATTCTGCGGCGGAGAACAAACAGGTCGCCCCAAATGGCGTGACTTGCTTGCGGTGGCAGCCAAGGCAGTGCGTGGTACGAATCGTGAGACGTAGGCGGGAAATCGGGGACAGGCAGGAGGTCAGGACAGGCGGCAACGGTTCGTGGTCAGGATTCAGGACGAAAAGGTTCGGTACAAAGGAAGTCAGGCAACGAGGCAGAAGAAGCTTTCTCTAAAGGCTGAACGGCACTAAAGATCCGGAAAGGTGACCGGAAGGAAGGGGGTTTTTTTTTTATTAAAAAAAAGGGCGTTT
>JAODAL010082273.1:0-11630 GCA_025379985.1 Phyllomedusa bahiana
ATAAAATTTGGGGTTTAGATCCCGTCTTGCACTCGTCCCCCTCACAAATTCTGATAAGATTGTAGGCCCCGCTTAGGTCCAACTTGGAGAACACCTTGGCTCCCCGGAGCCGGTCGAAGAGCTCAGAGATCAGCGGTAGGGGATAGCGATTCTTCACCGTGATCTTGTTTAGCCCTATGTAATCAATGCATGGACGAAGTGAGCCATCTTTCTTCTGCACAAAGAAGAACCTGGCACAGGCTGGAGAGGAGGATTTGCGAATAAAACCTTTCTGCGGGTTCTCCTGGATACAGGCCATCATGGCCTGAGATTCCAGCATGGACAGAGGGTAGACCCTTCCCCGCGGGGGGCTGGTTCCGGGGAGAAGGTCAATTGGGCAGTCATATGGTCGATGGGGCGCCAATGTCTCAGCCTGCTTCTCCGAGAATATGCCCCCAAAGTCCAGGTACTCCGCTGGCAGGCCTGGCAGGGGCTTGAAAGACGACTGTGGGGAGGAGGTGGGCACCAGGCATGGTGCCACCAAACAGAGGTCCTGACACTCCAATCCTCAACGGAGGACCTCGCCTGTCTTCCAGTCCAGCGTAGGGGCGTGATGTTGCAGCCAGGGTAGCCCCAACAGGATCGCCGAGGAAGCACGAGGCAGAACGTGAAAGGAGATCCTCTCCTTGTGCAAGACCCTTACACGTAGAGACACTGGCCGGGTTACATACTGTATGGAGTCGCTAAGGAGCTCCCCACTGACGGAAGAGATAAGCAGGGGCTTCTCCAAGCGGATCACTGGCAAGCGGTAACGGGACACCAAGGAGGCATGAATAAAGTTCCCGGCAGAGCCGTAGTCCAGGAAGGCAGAGACCCGGAACGGTAGACCAGAAATCCGGTGTTACCTCCACTGACAACATCAATCGTGGAGAGGGAGAGTTAGCACCTAGGGACGCCTCTCCCACGGCTCCTAGGTGCGAGCATTTCCCGAACGCTGGGGACGCAGCGGACAGATTCTGCGGAGATGGTCCGGACTGGCACAGTAGAGGCAAAGGTTTTCCGCCCGACGTCGGGACAGCTCTTGATCCGATAAGTGAGCCCGATCTATCTGCATGGGTTCCTCAGTGGAAACCTGCGGAAGCGGCAGCGGGGACCTTTGGAACACAGGAGCCAGATGAGGTAGTCGACGAGGTCGTGCCGAGTCTTGTTCCTGGCGCAGCTCCTCCCGTCTCTCGTGAAACGCACATCTTTTCGGGGGTCTAGGGGGGATGAGTTCGCCTTTGGAGAAGTTTTGGGAAGATCTCAAGCAGCAAGGGCGCTTTAAACCCCTGCTGAAAAAACCCTTCTTGAATGTGCGCAGAGAGCGGCATCATTCCATTTTTGCTGGGGAAAAAGGGTACAAATTTGGGGAACCCGGCTGTAGTCCCCACGGAGGGCCCCCCTTGCCCGGAATTTTTTAAAGGGGGCGCTGCCCTGGGCCCTTTAGAGCCCATGGGGGGGCCCCTTTCAAAAAATGGAAGGCCTTAGTTCTACTGTCACGGGGTTTCATTCCGACCCCAAAGGGGGGGTGCCCAGCCAGGGCTTTTCCGGATAGAAATTTAATTTCCTTTAAAAATCCCTAAAGAAAGCTTTTTTTGCTACCCCTTACATAAAAAAAAATTTTTTGAGATTTGGGGTTCCCCTTTTTTTTTTTGACCCAAAAAATTTTTTTTTTAAGTTTTGCTAAAGATTTTTCCAAAGTGATTCGGGTGGGGCAGTCCTTTTGCTATTTTACCTCAAAATGACCCCAAATCCAGCCTCTCACTGGGGTCAAACCGACCCCCGTTATCCAGAGAAAAAAATAAAAAAAACCCCCAAAAACCCCCAAGGCTGCACTTTTATGACACCTGTGTAAGGGGGCGTTTGTCCAGAAAAAAAAAATTGGGGGCCCCCCTTTTCCCCTCCCCTTTATGGGATTAAAAGCAATTTTACCCCAAATAAAAAAGTTTTTGGTTTTTGCAAAAAAAAAACATTTCTGAAAAAAGAATTTGAAAACCTGGGTGCCATTTCCCGGTTGGGGAAATTTTTGTTTATGTTTATATATAATATACATAAAAATATTTTAAGGGGCCGCAGCGGGGGAAAGGTTTCCTGCGAGGGTGTATTTTCCCCACCAGGTTCTGGGGCGTTTTGCCTGGAAGAGCAAGATCCCATGCCACCAAGGGTAAAAAAGCCCTTGGTGGTAGTGAAAGGCCTTTTGTTAAAATTGGGTGTGGGCAGTCCGGGACTGTCGAAAATACTTTTAAAAATTGTTTTTTTATTTAGGGGGGGCTACCCACCCTTTTCCCCGGGCCCGGGGCCTTTTGCTTTGGGGTAACTTTGGGAAGGGTGGGTTTCTTACCCCCCGGGGCCCCCACTGGGTTTTTCCCCCTTTGGTATAAAAGGGGTCAGCGGGGTTACCCTGACTGGGGCGGGTTTGAAACCCTTCCAAAGTTTTACCTTCTGGGCTGGAGACATTCACACGCGGGGGAAGCCAGTGCGTCCCTAAAACCATCCCCAAGGTGCTAGTGAGGGGGAACTACCCCTTTTGTGTAAGTAAGCGCTCGACGAGCAGGAGTTTTGTTTAGTTTAAATGTTTGCTGTGCATGAAAAGGGCCATTACGTTTTTGTTTGCTGGTGAAAAAAACCCCACACGGAAGCAAGACACCGTTTAAACCCAAGATATCTGCCCTTTTTCCCTCATGCCTAAAAGGCCCTTTGTGAGTGATCCCAGAGCGTGCAAGCTCACATTTGGTGGGGGGTTATGCCAAAGGGGCAATTCTAAAGGGGACGCTTTCTTAAGAAACGGCAGCTAAACGGGGGGCCCCAACCAATGTTTTGGTTTAAAGCAGAAAGGGGGTGCAGCAAGCAGAGAATCCTTAAAAATGGACAGGGGGAAAAACATTTGATTCGGGCAAAAACAAACCCCCAGCTGATGGGCAAGTCAAAAAAGGGCCCCACGAGGAGAACCGTACGACCGAGGCAAAACCCAAAATGGGCCGGGTTTTGATTGGAGGCCCCAAACACCCTTTTGGAAAGAGCGCAACGGGGGAACCTGGCTCTTCAAAACATTTTCCCCCCTGCCCAAAAAGGGCCCCAAAAGGTGTCGCATGGGGCATTTCCACCCCCGTCAAGTGGGGGGAATTCACTTTCCTGGCAAAGGATGACCCCCAAAGAAATTGAACCCAAAACCTTTGGGAAACCCTTCCTGAGTTCTTCGCCGAAAGAGAGCAGCCCCCCATGGACCAATGGGCTACCCCCCTAGCCCCCTTTCTAACCGGGGGGAAACCACAAAAGGCCAAACCTTCGACCTGAGGGGGGGAGAACCCCAAGGCCCCTACACCACTAAAGGGGGAGTTTCCTTTGGGCCGAGGGGGGGGTTAAACTCGGGGGTGGGGCCCAAAGTAAAAACCTGGAAGTTCGATCCAGCAAAAAACCACCGCGATCCCAAAATTATGCCCCCTTCTACCTTTCTCCCCACCCAAATTGGCTGCAACCGGGGGATTTCCTTTAAACCTCCCCCATTGATCGAGAGGGTTTTTTGGTGTTTCGCTTTTTTTCGGGGCCTTACCGGGGGGAAATTTCCAGCGTTTTGGGGGGGTTTAAAAGGGGAACCCCCAAAAGTTGGCGAGTTTCTTCTCCGGGGGGGAAAACTAACGCCCACTAAAGATTTCCCTCCGGGGTTCCCTGAATCCATCTACCCGGGTACGGGGTAAAGACGGTCTTGCCCCAAAAGGGGATAGTAGGGGTTTCCCCCGATGGGGGGGTCAAGGTTGGGGGAAGGGGGGGGAAGGGTTTTCCCCCACCCCAAAAAAAAAAGCCCCTTTTTCACCCAGAGGGGGGGGCCCCCTTTTTTTTTGTTGGGCCCGATGCGATGGACTGGGACATTCGCCGCACGATGCCCCCAACGCAGGGGACCCCTTGGACTTTTGGGGGGGGGGCGTTACACGGCTACTTCGTTTTTTGCCAGGCCGCCTATACCTCACATCCCTGAGACTGGTGGGTGCCCCGGCGGGAGGGTAGGGTTCAAAATAAACGGAGGGTTCCTTTTAAAAGCACTCAGGGACCCCGGGAGTTTGGGTTTGCCCCTTTGGTACGGGCCCCAAGGGTGGGGAGTTTCAGGCAAACCCCCGTTTCCCGCCGTATGGGGGTTTGGTCTTTACCCCAGGGGGACACTAGAGATTTACCCCAAATGCCAGACCTCACCATAGGACTCCCTGCGGGGGTGCCCCCACACCAAAGTGGTGGCTTGTTTGTGCCTCCCCAACATGCTTTCATGGGCTGTGACTTTCCCTTTTTCTGGGATTTTTGGGAAAATTTAAAAAGGGGGCCAATGGTACAATATGGTCAGGGGGAGATGTGTCCGCACAGGAGCCCGGGAGCCCGGGGGGTTTTCCTTTGTCCGCCTGGGGGGCCCCGGAGGTAAAACCCCCCCTGACTCAAATTTCGCCTCCTTCCCCAATTTCCAAGGGAATTTTGGGTTTACGGAGAAACGGAGGGCCCCAAAAACCTTTGAAAAAAACGCTTGGAAACGCCCAAGATATAATTTGGAAACCCCCCGGGCCCCAAGGCAGGTTTTGGGGTGCCCCTCATTTTGCGGCCCAACAACCCGATTTTGGTTATCCCGGGGGTTAAAAAAGGGGACCTGAAACCCCGGAGGGGTGGAGCAATTGGTGGTCCCCAAGTCAAATGTCCCACCCGGTTTTGGGAGCTAGCCCACTCCCATGGGGGGTGGGGGGGGGCACTTAGGGGGGGAAAAAACCCCGGGAGGGGGGGTAAGGGAACTTTTCTACTGGCCGGGGGGATTTAAGGGAAATTTGAAATTTCCCCCCGTCTTGCCCAGAGGGGCCAAATAAAGGGCCCTGGGGCCTCTTTTTCCCGGAGCCCCCTAACCCCCCGGGCCAATAAAAGGGGTCCCCTTTGAGGGGGATCGGCATGGACCCGGTGGGGCCCCGGGCCCCCAAAAGTCGGGCCCCGAGGACATCAGCATACTTAGGGGCCCCTTGACTACCGCCACCCGTTACTCCCGGGGCCTTTCCCCCTTTTGGAAAACACCCTCCCCCAAAAGGGGTTTGGGCCAAGGGAGTTGTTCCAAATTTTCCCCCAGGGGTATCCCAAAGGAGATACGACAGCCCGGGGTACCCCTTCATGTCTTAAGGTGCCCAAAAGGGAACTTGCGCCCCCCTCAATTTTACCCATCCCCCCGTCCCCTCGGTAATCATCCCCGACCGAGGGGTCGGGTTTTGGGGAGGTTAAATAAGACCCAAAATCCAAATGCTTGAAAAAAGGGGGGATAAGGATGGGGAGACGGGGACTGCCTACAACCCAAATCTCATGTTCTTTTCCCCGGGGGGTTTACCGCAAGCTTTCCCCCCGGGGTTCCCTCCCCCTTTCGGTTCCTCTATTTTTAGACACCCCCGGGGAAATCCGGAAACTTTGCCAAGGAGACTGGGAGCGGGAAAATTTTACCCCTAAAGGGCCCGGGATTGAACAATTGCCGGGGGCCGGATAGAACGCAGCAGTCCTGCCTATAGTGCGTGGGGAACCTACAGCGGGCCCAGTAAAAAAACCCGGGAAGGGTATTTTAACAGGTCCGCAAGGGTCAGAGGGGTTCCAGCCCGGCAAACGGGTGTTTTTACTTTTCCCCACGGGCGGGAAAACAGGTTTTGGCCCAAAGTGGCAGGGGCCCCATGGATTTAAATGCGGGGTCAGGAGGCAACTATAAGTGTTTTAAGGGCCCGGGAAGGGGAAACCCTTTTTCAGAAAATTTTCACATCCAACCTAATTAAAAACCCCCGGAAGGGGGGCAAAAACTTTAAAAGGCCCCTTTTAAAGAGAGCAAAGGGGGCCCCAAAAAAAGGTTGCCCCGTCCCTATTCTCCGAAATCCCTTCAGAATCCAAAAGCGGCAAGGGGAAAAAAAGGGGAAATTTCCTACAAAAGGAACCCGGGAGGTCTTTTCAGATTACCAAAGGGCGCCAAAAGAAGGCATTGAACATGAAAATCCCTCAAAAGAACCCGGCCCAAAAAGGGACGGTTTAAACCCTATAGGGTTCCCGAAGCCCAGAGGAAAGCAATTTTGCCCCAGGAGGTTTAAAAAAATTCTGGAGCTTGGGGGCATAGAAAAATCCCCAAAGGGTGGTCGAGCCCCATAAAGGTTTAAAACCCCAAAACCCATGGGGACTTTCGTTTTTGGGAAAGAATTTTCGTTTAAAATAAACGAACTTTCAAAATTTTATGCCTAACCCCCGATGCCCCCGGGGCATTTAATTTGGGGAGGGGTTAGGACCCGCAGGGACATTTGTTCGTTTGACCTGACCCCAAAGGGGTTTTTGGCAGGTTTCCCCCCACAAAGGAGGGGGCCCGGGAGGGGGAAAAAGGCCCTTTTTCCACCCCAGAGGCCACCTTTACTACGTGGTTCCCTTCCCCTTTTTGGGCCTTTTCATGGGGCTCCGGGGTTAAAATTCCCCGAGGAAGAAAGGACGTCCCTCCTACAACCCCATAGAAAAAAATGAAACGCATATTTGGATGGGCGTTTGGGGATCTTTAGCACGGGTTGGGGGTCCCACCCTTTACCAAGTGCAACTGCTTAGATGCCATTAAAGGGGAGGGGGGCGACCCCCCAACCCCCAACAATTTTCCATAAGGGTTTGAGGGCCCGCTATTAGGTTTTCGACTTTTGGGGGGGGTCATCAAGCCCCCAAATTTGGAAAAAAACGGAGGCAAATTTTGAAATTTTTGGGCCCCTTAACCGATTTTCCCGAAAACAGGGGCCGGGCCCCTTTTAGGGGATCGGGGAGGGTACCCATTTGGGGGTTCCCTACCCCAACCTTTCCTCCCTAGCAGCCCCCCCTTTTGGCCTTTACAAAAGGGACAAAGTCCATTTTTTGGTTTAAGTGGAACCGGGGCTGAACAGCATTCCAAAGGGTAAAGGAGGTTAAACCCGCAAAAAGGGGCCCCTGTCATGGCCCCAAACTTTCAGAAAAAAATTTATTGTTCAAAGGGAGACGCTTCTTTAGGTAGGATTAGGGCTTTTCCTATCACAATCTGGTTGAAGGGGGAAGAAAAACCCCCCTTGTTTACCTCAGCAGGAAAACTGTCAAACGGGGGAGGAAAAAATACCCCATATGGAAAGGGGAAAAGCCCCCGGCCATTTAAAAATTTGGGCCCCCGAGTCGCTTCGTTACTACTTGATAGGGGAGACCCCCTTTTGAGTCCTTTAAAAGGGCCCTTCCCCTTTAAAGTGGATGGCACAGAAAAAAAGGGAAAACGCAAGGGGGGACCGGGGGTTTTCCCGCTCTACAGGACTTTTAAATTCTCTGTTTGGGAAAATCGCCCCGGGTCACAAAGGCCAACGGGTGACATTGTCACGGGGGACACAATTTTTATGGCACAAAGTGCTCCGCCCCCCCAGGTCCCGAGCAGAGGGGGGGGGATATGTAAGGGCCCCAGCTGGGAAGGGCTGCGGATTTTGGGGTGTATATCCCCACCAGTTTTGGGCGTATGCCCGGAGAGACAAAAAACATGGGCCCCCAAGGGGAAGGGAAACCTTTGGGAATGAAAGGGCCCTTGTTTAAAAAGGGGGTTTCCCGGGATTTCAGACTGTCGACAAAACATTTAAGTTTTTCTGTTAAGTACGGCTACCACCATTCCCGGGTCGGCCTTTCATTGGGGAGTAACTTTTTTTCAGGGTGGGGTGTTAATTTCCCCCTGGTCCCTCCCCGGGTTTTCCCCGGGGGTATATAAGGGCAGCAGGTTTAAACTGATGGGCGGGCCTGCCCTTTTCCCCTCTTCCTTTTTTTTTGGGCTTTGGGGACTTCAAAACTGCTGGGGGCGCCATGTCCCGCTACACATCTCCCAAGGGGGCTAGTGGGGGGAAATACCCCTTGGTTTTTGTAAGCCTTCCCGCCAAGCAGGATTTTGTTTTTGTTTATAGTTTGCTGTGATGTATTCCATTACCCTTTTTGTTCGCTGGGGAAATAAACACAGGAAGCAAGACACCGTTTGAAACCCCGGGTATCTGCCTCTGGGCTCATGCCCCCCGAAAAGGGCTTGTGATGATCCCCCCCCGCTGGCCCGCTCACAATAATATTTTTATATACAGTTTTTATATATATATATATATATATATATAAATACACGCACACCACTACCAGCGGCACACGACTGCAAAAAGGGCAATACATTAAATGGAAATCCCTAAAGAAGCATTTATGCTATCTATCATACATGAAAAAAACTTTGAGATTCTCAGTTCAAAGTGGTATACATGAGCCAGAAATGTTGTGTTAGCGCTAGAATGCACCCGATTTATGACCTGCTGTAAATTGGGTTCATAAATCAGGCGCATTCTATGCTATTATAATGCACATGAAATTTGGCATTTAAACGCCAAATTTGCTACATGTTGCCCTATATGTGTAGATCCTGAAGTCAGATTGCAAAGCAGCAAAGCTCCTCAGAGAACAGTGTGATCTGCTATGCAAGTCTCTGGAGTCTCTATTTAGGTAGCATGGTGTGGGGTCTACAGGTATTATTGAGGCCTACTTTACTTTGGGAACATTATTTAGTCTGTAATTTGTATTTACTAAATCAGTATTCTGGTGTTTGGTATAAGGTATGTACAGTCATATGAAAAAGTTTGGGCACCCCTATCAATCTTAATTATTTTTAGTTCTAAATATTTGGGTGTTTGCAACAGCCATTTCAATTTGATATATCTAATAACTGATGGACACAGTAATATTTCCGGATTGAAATGAGGTTTATTGTACTAACACAAATGTGCAATATGCATTAAACCAAAATTTGACCAGTGCAAAAGTATGGTCACCCCAACAGAAAAGTGACATCAATATTTAGTAGATCCTCCTTTTGCAAAAATAACAGCCTCTAGTCGCTTCCTGTAGCTTTTAATCAGTTCCTGGATCCTGGATGAAGGTATTTTTAAACATTCCTCTTTACAAAACAATTCAAGTTCAGTTAAGTTTGATGGTCGCCGAGCATGGACGGGCCCGCTTCAAATTTATCCCACAGATGTTCAATGTTTATTCAGGTCGGGGGACTGGGATGGCCTTTCCAGAACATTGAAATTTTGTTCCCTCTGCATAAAGGGCCATGAGTAGTTTTGGAGCTGTGTTTGGGTCATTGTCTTGCTAAAATTTATTTCCCCGGCGAAACCCTTTAAAAATTTCATCACTGATTCTTGTACATTATTCTAAAGGGAATCTGTTTGATACTGGTTGAATCCAGGCGACCTCAACTTTAACAAGTTTTCCCGGTGGGGCCCTTTGGGCCCCACACGCCCCAAAACATGATGGAACCCCCCAAATTTTAAAGTGGGTGGGCAATTTATTTTTCTTCGAATGCTGTGTTTTTGGGACCCCAAAACAAAAACCCCCTTTTTTTATGCCCCAAAAACAAATTCTTTGTTTCATCAGCCCAAACGGCCTTTTTTCCCCAAAATGAAGCTGGCTTGTCCAAATTTTGCTTTTGCATCCCTCGGGGCGATCTGTTTGTGGCGTCCCTTTCCCAGAAATGGTTTCTTTCGCATCATTTCTCCCATACAGCTTCCCCTTGTGAAAAAGTGTGCTGTATTGTTGCCGATGCACATGACACCTTTGCAGAAAAGATGATGCTGCAGCTCTTTGGAGGTGGTCTGTGGTTTTGTCCTTGATTTTTCTCCCCAATTCTTTTTTGTTTTCTGAATTTTTCTTGGCCTGCCACTTCGGGGGCTTAACAAGAACTGCCCCGGGGTTTTCCCATTTCCTTATATGTTCCCCCAAAGGGGAAAAAAAGGGACGGGTTTAAAAATCTCTGAGAAAAACTTTTTGAAACCCCTTTCCTTTTAAAACAACTATGTTGAAAAATTTTTTTTTTTCAGATCTTTTTGAGAGTTGTTTTGGGGGACCCCCATGATGCCTCTTAAATGGAGTTTCAATAGGAGAAAAAATTTGAAATTTGGGCCCATTTAAAATACCTTTTCTATCATTGGTTAAAACCAGGCTATGAATTTTAAAAGCTAAATTGGGGTTAAAAAAACCAATGTTGTCCCTTCAAAAAAGTCAGTAAAAAAGTAGTTGGGGAGTATTCAAATCTAAAAAAATGAAAAGGGCCCCCAAAATTTTTTGAACCCAGTCAAAATTTGGTTTAATGCTTTTTGAAAATTTTTGTGTTAGAAACAAAAAAACCTCATTTCAACCCGGAAAAATTACTGTGTCCATCATTTAAATTAGATAAAACAAATTAAAATGGCTGTTGAAAAACCCCCAAAAAAAAATTTAGAATTTTAAAAATGATTCGATTAATGGGGGTGCCCAAACTTTTTCATATGACTGTATTTATTCTGGGGTCAGTATTTACAAAGGGTCTGTATTCCGGGATCTAGTCTAATTATATATTTATTCTGAGGCCTGTATTTACTCTGGGTTGTGTATATTGGGGTCTGTATTCACTCTGGGGTTTAAATTTTTTTGGTTTTCCCTTGTGGTATGTTTTAATTGGGGTCTATATTTATTCCCGCGGTCTTCCCCGGGTTGTGAAATTTTTGATAAAATGAATAAAAAAATTCAGATGTTGGGTTTTTTGATAGGGTGGTGCAGTGTTTTCCAGAACCTTTGATTTTTCCCCTGGGGCATTCTGTCTACAATTAGGCCCCCAGGGTTGGGAAAAAGGTCTAGGTTTTAATTTTTTCAATTTTTGCCCCTAGCAACAAAACAGGAAATAAAAAAAAAAATGGGGGAAGGAGGACCGGGGGTTGGGTTTGGGGGAAAAAGGGGGGGGTTTTAGTGGAACGGGGGTCAAAAAACAAGGCCCGGGGCCAATCCGGCCCGTTGCCTTGTGTTTGGGGCCCGGGAGTGAGAAAGGAGCAGACGCAACGGGCAAACCCCAGCTCCCGTGGTTTAGGGGGCGGGGCCCGGGAGCACAGTGGGCTCGGGGGCGGGGGCGGCAGCTCAGTGAGTCAGGGGGAGGGGGGGCCCGCCCCAAATTGGGGCTCGGAGGGCGGGGGCCGGGGCTCAGTGAGCTCAGGGGGCGGGGGGCCCGGGAGCTCCATGACAAAAGTAAAAAAGCACAGACTGCCTGGCTCCGCCTGTCAGTGCTCCCGGGCCCCCCCCCCTGCAGGCCTGGCTCCGCCTGCCAGTGGGTCCAGCCCCGCCCCCTTTCAGGCCTGGCAGGGCGCTGAGCAGGGGGAGTTCCTGTTGGTTTTGGGAAAATACCTGTCCCGCGGGGGACCCTTTACTGAGGCTGGTAAGTGGGTTCCCCTTTTGGGGCCTTAACCCGTTAGTCCTCTTAAACCCCCCCACCCCCGGGCTTACTAGTTAGCTGCCTCCCCCTCCCTGGGCCTCCACCAAATTTGGGCCCGCTTCTTCTGGGCCCCACCCTTTTGGGCCCGCCCCCTCTCTGGGCCTTTTACCTCTGGCCTGCCTCCCCCCTCTCGGGCCTTACCTCTGGCCTTTCCTTTCCCCCCCCCAAAAAGGGGCCCCCCCATCTGGCCTTCCTCCCCCCCCCTCTGGGCCTTCACCCTTTTCCTTCCTCCCCCCCCCTTTTCCTTCACCATTCCTTCCTTCCTTTTCTCTCTCTGCCTCCCAACCCGGCCTTCCTCTCCCTCTTTCCCCACCATCTTTCTCCCCTTCCC
>JAODAL010082274.1:0-11630 GCA_025379985.1 Phyllomedusa bahiana
AGGGGTGAAGTGGAAGCGATCTAAGAGCGACCCTGTTTTTGAATGCCTTTTTTCTAAAAAACAGCATTGTTGAAGACCAACCACGTCCCTACACATTTTTTGAGTATGACACAATTTCTACAGCCCTAAGGGCTCTCCACAGCCGGGGAAATAGCTGTTTTTAAAAGTGATTCGCTGAGATAAATTCGGGTCAAAACGATTTTGCTAATTTCCGTGAAAGGCCAAATTTTTCAAAATTTTAAGGGGAGGGGTGCTGGAAGGGGGATTTACTGCTAGGAGGGTGGATTTAGGTTAGATATAACTTCTTGTCTTCTCTCTCTCGCTTCCTCTTTTACTCTCTGGTAGAACTAGAGGAAACATGACCTCCACCCCCCCCTACTTTAATGAATGATTTTTGTTTTGTTTTGCTTTTACCTGAAAATGAACATGAATTATTGTATATGTTTATATTGCTTCCTTCTCTATATCTGTTGTCAGATACAGTTCTTATTATTGGTTGATGGGTTATTTGTTATTTTCAGCCATATGTTTTTGGCATAAACTGTCACAGCTTTTATGTTGGGTTTTTAGGAGTCAGGGGGAAGTGCAGGAAAAGTTATGGGGGATAATTTTAAACTAAAAAGGGGTGCAAAACCCTCGGGAGGAAAAAGGCGAGTTTTGGAAGGGGCCACCCTTAAGGAGGGTTAAGGGTAATGTCATCCGGGGGCATTGGTTAGGGGAGTGAGGACCATGGGTTTGGGCTTGGTACCCCAAAATTTATGGCTCTGCTAGAATAAAACCCAAGACCGTGCCCCCCCTTAAATTTCTTTTGGGCCGGGTTGCCTGTCGACAGCTGGGAATTCACACAAGGGCCCCAAAGCAATCCCCTGACCCTTTCTAATTTTGTCTTTTTGGTTTAAATGAAGTTGTGGCCATTTTGAACAAAAAATTTTAACATGTTTTGTGCATTTATTCAAGATTTAATTTGGGGTTGTTTTAGGTGAAGTAAAGGTTCACCCCATATCCAAAAGTCATTTTATTTAGTTCATTCTTTTATTTATATATACGGGCCCTTGCAAAAGTTTTGGGCCCCCTTTGAACTTTTCTACCTTTTGCCACATTTCGGTTCAAACTAAAGAAAAACATTTTAATTTTTTTGGTAAAGAATAAAAAAGGGGGACCCCAATTTGTGAATGGAACGAAATAATGTCTCTATCTTTTGCCCATCGAAGACTGAAATTTTTTCATTCTTCCTTGAAAACAGCTTAAGTCAGGGGTTTGGGATGGAGAGGTTGTGAACAGCATTTTTCAGTATTTTGACGATTTTTATCAAAAAATTGAAATCGGCACATTTTTTTATTTTGATCAAATTTTTTAGATCATGCATAATTTGGGTTTAAAAACTGGCATCATCTATTATTTATCGTCCCATTTTCGGGTTCCTGTCATTTTGGGGGCCAGAAAATCAGCTTAAGAAAAAGCAGGGTGAATGTGTGTGCGACGTCTGACTGGGATGGGTATGGTTGCTTTTGGCGGGAAAAATCCATGACCTCTTTTACATAGAAGCCTTCCTTTTTTCATGATCAGTGCTGTAGCGTTCTAGCAGGGGACGTGCGCTTGCCGGTCAGACAGTCGCGAAAATTATTCTTTTTTTTACAGAGAAAGCTCTACTGTTAGTTGATCCTTACAACTTGTTAGATCGAATTTAAGATTTTATTTAGGTAGGGGTTTTTTTAAAGGAGAATCTCCCGCGTAAATCACAGAGGGGCGGGGGGGGGGGGGGGGGGGAAAAACCAAAGACAAGCTCCATAAAGAATACTGGATATAGTTCACCAAGACTTAGTGTAAATTGCACTGCAAAAGTTTATTAAAAACCTTTTTCTTTGAATTTTCCTGGATTTGGGCAGTGAACTTATTTTAGGAAACATCTTTCTAGTAATGCAGGTCTTTTGGTAGGTGCAAACCCCCATTTTTAAATTTCGTATCATTTCAGATAGGTTTTTTTTTAAAATTTCCCCTTTCCAGCTTTGTTGATATAGCCACCTTGCAGTTAAATTAGAACACAATTTTTTGTCAGCACAGGTTGATAGGTGCCGAAATACCTTTTATTTTCCGAATACATTCAGTTTAGTTTTTTTTATTTTGGGGCCGTCACTTTGTTGATAGATTACTTTGCATTAAAATTTGAATAAAATTTTGGAACCAAGGAATTTGATGGGGTTCCCAAAAAATACCTTTTTTTATCCAAATAATTTAGATAGTGTTTTTTATTTGGCGAGTAAGTTTTTGTAAGTTTTTTGGAAATGTAAAAAGAAATTTTGTAGTCCCCAAAAGGTGAATTGTTAGGTCCCCAAAAATCCCCTTTTATTTTTCCAATACATTTAGATACGTTTTTTTTATTTGGCGCAAAAACAGCTTTGTTCATTGGGGCCCTTTGCCTTAAATTTAATTCAAAATTTTTTGTAGTCAACAAGTAAATTTGAATGGTCCCAAAAATATCTTTTATTATCCGATACTTTCATACATTTTTTTTTCATTGGGCAGTAAGCTTTTTTGGATAGAGTACTTTGCAGTTAAATGTAATACAAAAATTTTGTATCACCCAGGTAATTAAAAAAGGTGCCAAAAATACCTTTTAATACCCGTAACATTTCGGACAGGTTTTTTTTTTCTTTTGGTAGTAAAAGCTTTGTTGTGATTACTTTGCATTTAAAAATTTGAATCCAGCAATTTTGTTTTGTTTTTGGGGATTTGAAAATACTGGATTTGCTATCTTTAATAAGAGATTTTCCAAAACTTTTCCCTACCTTCTAAAATTTTTTTCTATTTCTAAAAGGGAGCGAAATTCGGGTTGGTAAGGAGAAAAGGGGGGGTGGACTGGAGGTAGAGGTAGAAAAAAAGGTGCTCTTCCGTGCTGGCGAAAACACGCATCCAGGGGATCATCAGTGCGGGACCGTCAGGCTTCTGTGGGCCCGGGCCCTAAATCTCAGTAAAAAAAACAGCGTCGCAATCTGTCCTTCAGTGGTTAATGAAACCCTGCATCCAGCTCTTACCTCCTCGCCCCCCCAGCCCAACGGCCACAAAGTGTCATCAGCATCATCAGACCCATCAACATGAAGCCCCCCAAATTAAACTGTTCCCCACCACTGTGGATAATCCATTTTTGAAGACCTCTTTGATGACAAAAGGTGGGGCAGAAGGATGTTAAAATAAAGGCCAAAGGGGGGTTTTTTTCTTGCTCTGACCCATTCCCGATGCCATCAGAGAAGGAAGGAACCCGGTAAATCGGCAAAAATCCCGGGGGGGTGGGAAAACCCCTTGCAGCCCCCTCTTGCTTGTACCCCGCGCCCCTGGATGCAGAATGTCAGGACGCCCAAAGTCACCTGTTGATGATGATGATGAGAGAGACTTTGCGGTCCAAGTGGTTTTTCAGCAGAATTTGCTTGCCGCTTCATCACGGGACGAGGAGGAAGCGATGGGGTGTGTCGTAGGGTCCCGCCTAAAAAGGGGGAGAGGGCGGTGCAGAAGTCCGCGATATGATTCCCCCACCCACGGCCAGCAAACCCCCGCCCCTGTTATCCCCGTCAAAAAGGTCCGGACCTCTCAAACCGGGGCCTTTTTGGCAAGCCCTGATTCACACAGCGATGTCAATGCCCCTTTGCCGAAAACCATAAGTAGGGGAAGCCCCTTAGGTGGTTTTAACCCCCAAACCAACTGTCTAGTCACATGCAGCAATGCTGAGTTAAAATGGAGGCAACATTTGGGCCAAAAAAAAGGCCCAGCTGATGCCGGGCCCCCAAAACCATGTCCCCCCCCTCTGTCTCCCCCTCTCCCTCCTCCCCCCACCACTAACTTTCCCTCACTGCCCTGTTTCAGATCATGCGGGGGATCGCTAGTTCCCCCTCACGTCCCCCCGAGTCCCACCAGCCCCACCAAACCCACCCTCCCCCTTCTCTTCCCGGAAATTTTTAGCCCTCACCCCGTACAGCGGCAGTTTAGCACCCAGCTTCTTTTTCCAGGTTTGGGCAGAAGAAAAAACTTTAAACCCCAAACCCATCCCAAGAAAAGCCTAATGTCGGCTTTGCAAGGCTTTTGGCCTTGGAAATGTTGTTTCCATTGGTGGAAAAGTTTGTTCCGCCACGTCATGGCCCTTGCCTCCCCCCAAATCCCAGATCCCGGCGGGATTTCTTTGCCAAAAACCCGTCCCCCCGGGCCACCACGTTCATCAAAAATTTTCAAGCGGTTGTCTGCTCGTGCCCGGGAAAAGTCCATCTGCCACCGCACGGGATAGAAAGCAGGGGCCAGGCCGTTATCTTGTGACAGTCACTGGGGGATTGGGTGGATGTCTCTGGGGGGGACGGTGGCTCTTTGCTCGGGCAGTTTCAAAAAACCCCGGGGGTAGTGGGGCTCTTTCCCCCAAGGCCCTTTTTTTGGCTACGTGCCCAAGAAACCGGCGTGTTGAAATTTAAACTGTCTTGGAGCCGTCAACCCAGGTCAGGAGCTTTGGACAGTTCCGCAAGAGACCGAGCGCTGGTGGGGGCAAAAACTTGTCCGGCAAGGTGGTTGCGGTAACGGGCGAAAACTGCGGCCCCCCTTTAAAATCGGGAGGCTGGAGACATCCCTTGCTGGAAAATTTGAACTTTTCGTCCCGAAAATTCTAAAAAGCACCCCGGGTTTGGGGTGTGAAGAAAGGCTGAGGTCTGAGTTCGCACTTGCCGTTCGCCCCTGTTCGTCCGCCCGCGCGTTGCAGCTCAGCTCGGGGTCCCCTTTTACCGCTCATTGTTTACGTGGCAAAATGTTGGGGAAATTCCCCCCCACTCTCCCCGATTGTGGCAGCAGCGCAAAGCCATTAGCGTCGAAGTGAACATGGCCCCGCAAGCGCGGTGCGGACCTCGGGGTGTTAAGCCACGAGAGTGGGGGCAGGTGAAAAAGCTTGCCCATCCTTTCCCGTTTTGAAGGGAAAAACCACCAAAATGGTCGTGCGGACGTGTCCTTTTCAGCATGAGCTTGTGGGTCTTAGTTTTTGGAACGATCGTTTGGGCATCTGAAAAAAAAGGGCCCCCCAACGGAGGGGAGATGGACACAGATGCGGAAAAGGAGCCTTTCTCTCCTCAATCCACAAGGCCCGACAGTTTCTCAATTTTTTCGGGCTTATTTGGCGTGATGGGGTCCGGGCTGTGCAAACAGGCAAAGCTCCAGGGTGATCATTCCAAAATCGGGCTGTGTTAAGCTGTGCCAGAGAAGCGGAGGAGGAGGGGAGGAGGGGAGGAGGTTTTTCCCAGACACCACGTTACCCCACGTCCCCGGCTGGGAAAAAAGGGTTGGGGCGAATTTGAGGCGGAGGAGGAAAATGAGGAAGATTGTTTGCAGTGCCCCCCGACCCAGAGGCTTGGGAAATCAAGCCCCCATTTCACATGATGCTTGGTGCTCCCTTTCCTCCAACATGATCCCCGATTAAAGGGGATCAAAATGAAAAACGTTATGGTGGCCCCCCCTCCTGGTCCCCCGGTACAAAACAAAACTCAGCACTTTCCTCCCCCACCCCCAAATGGAGTAAAATGAGGAAAAGGAGACCTTTTGATTTATCAACTGGGATCTGTTGGTCGATTTCACGTTTTCAAATGTCACGGTGGAAAACATCACGACGTGACAGCATGAGGCCCAAATAGCCCTAGGGCAGCAGCAGCAGCAGGCAAGGTGGCAGAAACCTAATGGGTAAAACCTCTGGCAATCTTTTTTTACCACCTCACCAAAGCGCAATGAGGGCACACATCCCAAAACCCAGAGACCGGGGTTAAAATAAAGGGGCCGAATCTCGTCTCAAAACCGAGTTTTTGTATGGTTCGGGCCCAAAAAGCTTTGGGGGATCCAAAATGGACGAAGGCCCCAGCTCGCCCCCCCCGCCAAGAGGGTTGTCCTGCCAGCAGCCAGGTCATTCTGGCGGCCCTTCAGCACAGCGGGGAGTCATTACAGACAAACCCGGCTTTCCCCAGATAAAGTGGATCGTTTTACTTCAAACAAAATGAATAGGGCTGGACTTTGTGTTGTGGCCCCAATGCCGAGGTAAACCATTTGTTGCCGGCTAATCAAACCCTCTTAAACAGAAACTTCCCCCTTTAAAAAATTTTTTTTTAAAAAGTCATTTCTTACTGCAATTTTATTCTCTTTTCCCAAATTATTTTTTTGGTTTTGCTGTGAGGAACTGTAAAAGACAGCAAGTTTATGCAACACCGTTTCCATTTTCTCACTTTTATCTTTAGAATTTTTTGCATTTTCAATGTTTTGAGGTTTGTTGTGAGAACAGCTTATTTATGGTCCTTTGGACGAATGGGCTTTTAAGTGGATTCTCATACAATTTTTTAAAGTGGGAGAAGTCTATTTATAATTTTTTTTGGAAAGGCTGTGAATACAGCAATAATCGGTCCTTTTTGGAACAGAAAAGTGGCTTCTAAGTGGCATTTCTCCCCCAATTTTTTAACAGTGGCTGAGAAGCATTTTTTAATTTTTTTGGTTTTAAAGCAGAAAAATTTTGGGTTTTTCTAAAAAAAAGTTGTTTCTAAAGACATTTTTTTTTTAAATTGTCAAAAGGGCTCAAGGGTATGTTTTGAATTTTTTGGGGGGATTTTGCTGTGCATGCAGCTTACTAAGGGTTTTTATAAACAAAAGTTTTTTTCTAAAATTTGTTCTTACAATTGTACAAAGTGGGGCAAGGGGCATGCTTTTTTAATTTTTTTGGGATTTTGTTTGACATGAGTATACTGAGGTCCTTTTTAAAAAAAATGTTTTTTCTAAAAGAATTTGTTTTCACAAATTTTCAAAGGGTCAAGGGGCATGCTTTTGAAATTTTTGGGGGGATTTTGCTTGAATGAGCTATCACAGGGCCCATTATTAAAAAAAAGTTGTTTCAACAGAATTTGTTCTTTACAATTTTCAAGAGGGCTCAAGGTGATGGTGCTGTCAGAAAAGGAATAGGGAGGACACTGTTAATGGAACATATTTCAAAAGATTGTTTTTTTCAAATCTTTCTAGCTAGCAATCCCCGTATTGAAAACCCATTTAATCAATTAAAAAAAAGAGAAACAAAGACATGGTGGGGTTCCACCCATTTTAAAAAATGTTTTTCTAAAAATTAAAAAATAAAAAAAACTTCTGCAAAATTGCTGGGAAAAAAAACTCTTTTTGACAAGGGAGGGACAGGAAAACTTGACCGATGTTAGTTATTCAGGGACATGGGGCTTAAAATTTTAGGGGGTGGGTCCTATGGGTCGCATCATTTTATCCCAGGGAGTCTGTCCCTAATCACTGAAGAAGGATTTGAGAAAAATGAAACCATTGAATTGGTTGGGTGAATCCACTTTAGAAGCAGGAGGGGAAATGTCTTCTAAAAAAAAAATGTTTTTGGGATGATTAGGACTTTTTTTTTACTTTGGGGGGTGCGGACGAATTAACAATCTACCCTTAAAAAAAAACCTTAAAACTGCAGGGAGGGGTGTTGTTGTATGTTTCACACTTGAAAAAAAAAAAAAAATGATAAAAAATGTAAAATATAAATAAAACTTCCCCAAAAATTCTGTAAACAAATGTCAGTTACCAAAAAATATACAAAGACAGTCACTGTACAAAATAGCATAGGCCAAATTTGTAATCTGTGGATCAAACAGGTTTAAGGTCTGCTGTGGCCCATACAGGTATGGCAATGTCCCGTTTAACTAAAATGGTGGTTGAAAGACCCTTTTTCGGCACTTTTTAAAAGTGGGGGGCATGAGGTTTGGGGTATGCGTGGCCCAGGCGGTATAGTCTAGTTATTTAAATAAAAGGTGGTTGAAAGACTCCTTTTCCCGGGACTTTTTTTACGGGGGGGCAAAAAAAGGTTTAGGGGTATGCTGTGGCCCCGAAAGGAAGTTATGTCCAGTGAAAAAAAATTGGTGGTTGAAAGACCCTTTTCCCGCACTTTTTAAATTTTTGGGTCAGACAGGTTTAAAGGTCATTTTGCGGGACAGGCAGGTATGTCAATGCCATTTAAAAAATGGTGGTTTACTCTTTTTTCCGGACTTTTAAAATTGGGGTCATGCGGGTTTTGGGGCTCATGCTGGTTCCGTACAGGGATATTCAAAGTCCCGTTCAAGTAAAATGATGGTTCAAATCATACTGCCTTTTGGGACTTTTAATTTGTGCGTATGAGGGTTTTTGGGTCATGCTGTGGTACAAGACAGGGGGTAGTGAATGGTCTGTGAGTTTTTTTTTTGTGGCTTTTATAACCTAGTGTGTTGCCTAAGATGTGCACGATCCATTTGACTGTTTTGGATGTTAATTCCAGTTTCCAGCCCCCTTTGGGTGTAAGAATGAAAGTGTTATTGCTCTCCCCTAACTTTTAAAGGTCACGGGGATAATTTTATCGACCATGAATATCTTATTGGTTTTTGCCGTTATCAACCCTCCCCCGATGAATAGGCAAGAATCGCCAAATTTTTTAGCTTTTCCAAGATTCTCATTGGATTGCTTGGACTGGATTGGCCCTTCTAACACCTGGGTATTTGTTTGGGAACCTTCCCTTGTAGATTTTGCTTTATGTTTGGGATCATTGTCTTTTTGGGAAGATAAATCCTGTCCCAGTCTCAGGGTTTTTGCGACTCCAAAGGTTTTCTTCTAGAATGGTTCTGTATTTGGCTTTACCCATTTTCCCATAAATTTTTAAACCATCTTCCCTGCCCTGCTGAAAAAAAGGCCAAACAGATGCTGCCCCCCCATTTTTTGACATGGGGTTTGTGTGTTCAGGGGGAGACTTTGTTTGCTTTTTACGCCAAACATACTTTTTGCTTTGGGGCCAAAAAGTTGGTTTTTGGGTTTTCTGAGCAGACCCCCTTTTTCCACATGTTTGGGGTTCTCCCAGGGGGCTTGGGGGCAAATTTAAACGAGACTTTTTTATGAACTTTTGAGAAATGGCTTTTTCTTGCTTCTTCCATAAAGGCCAATTTGTGCAGGTACATGATTGTGGTCCTATGGCAACTCTCCCCCCCTCACTGTAGTTCTCTCAGCTCCCAGAGTGATCGGGGCCTTCGGGCTGCCTCTGATCATTTTTTTCCTTTTTTGGTAAAGTTTAAGGGACGTCCGGGTTTTGGTAATTTGCAGGGATGATACCCCTTCCAATTCAATATGATCGTTGAAAACCGGCCCCTTTGGGTATGTTCAAAGTTTGGGGAAATCTTTTTTTTCCCAATCCGGCTTAAAACCTTCCACAACAGTATCAACCCCTCCCCGGGTGTTTTCCCCTTTTTCTTCTGATCCCCTTGTGCGTTAAACAAAAACCCTGAGACTTGTCAGGCGGGTGCTTTTAAACGAGACTTGATTACACACAGGAAATTTATATTTACATCACAGTCTTTGGACAACATTGGTCTTTCAAGATCCTCATAAACTTTCGGGAGGAGTTTGCTGCACTAAAAGTAAAGGGGGGCCAAATAATTTTGCACCCCCAAATTTTTCATTTTTTTTTTTTTTACAAAAGTTTTAAATTTTTTTCCACTTCACAATTGTGTCCCATTTTTGGTGATTCTTCCCCAAAAAATTTTAAAATTTTATATCTTTATGTTTGAACCGAAATGTTAAAATTTTTAAAATTCAAGGGGCGAAAAATTTCGCAAGCACTGTGTAATGTCCCCATTTTTTGGGTTTTTTTTTGTGATTTGTGGGTTTTCCTATGTTGGACAGTAGGGGGCTGTTTTTTTTCTATAACCCAGCCGGAAAAAAAGGGGGTTTTTTTTTTAAAAAGGGTTTTATCACACAAGGGTTGCTGCTTTTTAGTTAAAGATCTTGCAAAAAAAGTCACTTTGCAATATGTGTCCTTAATAGTGTCCACCCCATTCTAAATACCCTCTTGTATGGCTGCATCACTGCCAGGTCGCTATAATTACAACCTGCTTGATCTCTCCTAAGGCGCTAGCACTGGTTGCTATAGCTACGACCTGTTCAATCTCCCTGAAGGCGCCGCACTGGTTGCTATGCTACGACCTGTTCAAAACTCTCCTGATAGGCGCCCCGCAGGTTCTATAGCCAGACGTTCAACTCTCCTGATACTGCCAACACTGGTTGCTATACACAGATAGAAGCCGTTAAAACACCCCCGAATTTAAAAAGAAACCAAGAAAGGACTGAGGTGAGAGGAATCAAAGTAGTGATACACCCCCATGACCCGGCCGGGATCTGTTATTATTTTTTTTCTGGTCCCCGGTTCTGGAATTAGTGATCTGATTTGGTTCTTTTAAATAGGATCAAAAATCTGAATTAAAACAATTGTCTAGATTTTTTAGGGGACGGTCTCTGGGCCCCTTTTAATTTAGGTGTCTGGGTTTGAAATAGGTTTGAGATTGGGTTTAAAGGGTCTGAATTTATTTGCATTGCTATGTTTTTGGGGAAGGGTTTCAGGGGTGAGAGGGCCCCGAGATATCACTTACGGTTTTGAGGAGCTTCTCCTAAGATGAGTGTCACTACTATCAATACTTGCTTTCACAAAAAACCTGGTAAAATTAAATGACCGTGTAGCCCGGGTCTTAGAGAACTTATAATTGGGTGTTACCATGTACAGATCTTTTCCATGGGATCTATTCATGTTCTTGTCGCTTGAGGTCTGAAAATAGTGATCTTTTGGGGTCAAAAATTCACTTATGAATCTAGCCCCACATGTATAAAATTGTCTGGGTCAAAAACTCAATTTGTACCCATGAAACCCCAATAGAGCCCCCCTTTAATTTCATTGTGAAAGGGAAAAAAAATGAGAAGACGTTTGTTTGGGTTTGCTTTTGGGCAACAAAGTGAGTTTTAGACTAGTCTTTTTAAATACATGTGGCCCCCTAGAGTCGTAATAATTTAGAGAAAGTCTTAGTCGCATTAATTAAGTACTGACGTTCCCTATTAATTTTGGGGTCTGGGGTCTTAATTGGGTTAGGGATCTGGTAAAGGGTCTGAAATTGCTTGTATTACAATTGAGTCTGAATATTGGTGCAGAAACGAGAGGCCAATGATGTGACTTAATTGATTTAGGGAGGAGACCCTCTCAACATGTCTGATTTACTACTATAGAGGAGAAGGATGAGGTAAAAGGGGACCAAATATATAGCAGAAGACAATGAACAAAGAGGGGACCATATATATAGTGAATAAGGACAAAGGTTATATATAGTGTATAGTGTATATGTCACCAAGGTTCTTGGCCTTGGTGGGTAGACCAATTTTATGTTGGTCAGCACTTGCGATCCCAGAGCGGCAACCGTTTCAATATTTTTAAATAAATATATATATAATATAATATTATAGTGGAGAAGGGGAGGTGGATGGAGATACATATATAGCATACCTTACTCGTCCCCTCCTCTGTTAAAATTTGGGCCCCTTTTTACCTCAACCTTCTCAAATGCCCTACAGTGGGGTCCTAGGTTCCAATCCTCTCCCCAGGGTGTGTGCACATATTGTCGGTCACGTTGAGGACAAGTAGTGAGGACATTCCCTTCACGGCGCTGCAGAATAAGTTGGTGCTATACAAAAAGCAAGAAAAAAAACAAAAGTAACAAAAAACGTGGAATCATTATTGTCAATTATATTTAGTCCTTTAATACCACTTTCCAAAGAAGTAAACTGTAAATATTTCTATAGAATTG
>JAODAL010082275.1:0-11630 GCA_025379985.1 Phyllomedusa bahiana
GGGGGTTTTTTGTATACGAATCCATAGTTGTGTTTGATTATTTGGTAAACATTTCCACGCCCCTTATGCAGGTGTTTTGGCTGGTCTCTCGCTCTCTCAGTTCAGATGGCTTGTTTAAAAAGTTCTTAGGGTATGTTACAGGCTTATTTTGGGACTGATTTCACCCGTATTGAGGTCGTATTTGTGCTAAAATGGGGCTGAAATCAGTCCCCGGGCTTTTGTAACCCACGTTCTATAGAGAACTATGGATTCCGTCTCTTACCGCTCGGCGAAATCCGCGGGGGCGGGGAGAAAGTGACATGCACATTTTTACGCCGTGTACGCGCCGGAAAAATGAAGTCTATGGGGCCGGGAGCTGACGGCCCCCGCCCCCGTGACGGCAAGCCGGCGTAATTGCGGGGCGAAATACGTCCCAGCAATTACGTCGACAATAAGCTATGTGAACATTGCCTTAGCAGATAAGGCACGTCCTGGCAAAACCCCTTTAAGGCAGTGCTGGAAAATAATGGTGGTCCACAAAAATTGCATTTTTAGCACAATTTGTCTTTTTTCACTCATTTTGTTGCCAGCAGTTAAATTGATGGCGTGTGTTTTTTTTGAGAGCAAAAAAATTTTTACTTACAATTATAAAGCGTCATGACTACTTTACATTGTATCAAAGTTTATTCTGCAGTGTTGTCCCAGTTTAATTTTAAAATCCCAAAAATTACAAAAAATGTGAGGGTGTCTTCACATTTATGAGACACTGTGTCGGGGCTTTGAAACTTGAAAATACCTGGCAACATATGTCATCTGCTGCATGTGCTGTAGAGTAAATATAATAGTACATCTTTATACTGTAAATCGAGCAATTCTGGTAATACTATCAAATCAGGCTTTGTTCCCCATTATCCCTCTGGGGGTCCAATCCAAAACGTCCTTACGGGTTTTCACTTTTCTTGAATGGTATGTAATGTTTCTCCTTCTAAAATTCTTATATCTACAGAAAAGTAAGATTCATTCATTGTTATTTCACTGTAAAAGTGTCACACAGTGATTCAGCAAGATAAAATCTATTCACCGGAGCGAACAGTAATCAGAATTTATTGTGGGTTTTTATTGTGATAGAATTTGCATAGATTAGTAAAGCTCTGCATTTCTGAGCTAATATCTACAAAGTATTTGGGCTCCACACTTAGCATTACTATGGAAATCCGACATTACCTGAATAATTGGAAGAAGCTGAAATACAAGTCAACCCAGGATTACCATACCCAGCACCCAGGAATGAGATATGTAACTATGTATGGCAGAAGGTACAACAGAGCAAATTTAACAAGGATTTTAAATGAAGTTTACACTCATTACTCAAGAAACTAATTTTTAGTGAAAGTCAATGTGATGATGGATCATACACTGAAAAGTGAAGTCATTACAGTCATTCTAATATTCCTATTTAAATGCATGAAAAATGATAGAAAGGCAGTAGCGGATGTACCAGAAATAGCACCTCTTTAATATTTATGCTAATGTAAAATATATTTTCAAAGAAAAGGTTAGGGGATGGGGGTAGAGGATTGGAATGCCACAACTTTTACAGGTTTCGTCGGTAATGTTTGAAAACGGCCTGTGAGAAAGCTATTATAAACTGGCCAGGGGCTTGTAATAAATGTCACTGCATGCGTCAGTTGCGATGGAACATGGCTGTTTTGGTGAAAAATAATCCTACTGTAATCAGTCTGTTATCAGGAAATTGTTATTCACCAGAAGCTTCACTTTGCTAAGAAAAGGAAGTGGTCTTCCATAAAATTTTTATCTGTACCTGTAGGCATTCATTACCGATTCTCCATCACGCCTTTTGTGAATGGTATTATCCATGGTATCAAATGCTGTCATTTAAATGAAAAACAAAATAACCACTTCTGCTCATTTGACCTTTCTAGACAATGAGGATCGAAAACAATGAACTCCCGTCAACCATGAAAAGGTTAGAAGCATAGATGAGGCGCATGTAGTGAAAATAATTGTACTGTTTTTAGAATACCTATCAACTGGTTTTGAGGTACAGTAGGCACATAGATCTTCCCCACACCCTTGTCATTGCATTGAAAAAATAGAATACACAATTCATCTCAATAGTTCAGCTAGGTATTAAAGGGATATGTATTTGTAAGCCCTTATATATAGATATTTGAACTGATTAAAACTCGTACAGAAAAAAGGCTGGTTTACAATTTAGGCTGGGACCACATTTTGGTTCTGTTCAGGATTTCCAAGACCTGACAAAAGTATCCTAATGGGTACTGCAATAGATTCACAGGGAACAATAAAACATTCCAAAGTGACTATGCGTCTATTTTCCAAAAGTACGTATTTATCAAAAAGAAAAACAAAAATTGCCCGTTTTTTTTTTAAAAGCCAAAAAGCCATAAATTTGCAGGAAACAAAGAAAACATAGTCTTAAAGTTTCCCTTATAATTTCCAACTAATCTTTTGCGGTATCCATTGGGATACTTTTTTCTGGTATCCAACCGTTACCTGCAATGGAAGCCCCAAATGGGACCGACATGTGGTGTGAATTCAATCTTAGAGACAAATTTGAAGTATTTGCTTATAAACTTGTTTACTAAAAAGGCTCCATGCACATAATAGTAAAACAGGACCATAATTTTGTTTCCATTATAGTGAATGGGCCTCTATTACATCTCTGTATGCCTATGATGTCATACAAAAGCACAGGGAGATGTTTATGTCATACCTTGATTTGTGTGCTCTAGTCCATATGATGCCATATGTACGGACATAACAAAGCTTCTATTGGGGAGTAGCTGTATACATATGGCCAAGCACATATGGATCTGCCATGTTAACTAGGCCAATGAGTACCTTTTAACTTTTCAGTAACTCATGACTGAATAAAAGAAATGTATTTTATATAATTATAGTCAAAATGGTTATGGTCCTGTGATATGGTCCTGTGTTTGGCCGTGTGAACTAGTCTAAAGATGCAAATGACTCTGCAATTAAAAGGAAATGCTTATAGGCCTTACTGAGGTGTTAGGATTGGCTAGATGAAAGAAAACATAGCCTTAAAGGGGTTGTCTCACTACATTGATTCATCTTACCTCAATCCTGTTGTAACAGGTGGTTGTGGAATTCCCCTGGACCCCCGCAAGCGGTGGGATAAGCCCGTCGGGAGCAGAGTCTAAGTAGGTTCCGGTTTTCACAAACGCCCGCCCCAAAGCGGGATGGCTTTTGCGGGGGGAGTTACCAGGTCGCTATCCCGACGTGCTTTCTTGCGGTGGCAGCCGAGGTTTAGGTTTGGGAAGAATCGCACTAAAGATCCAGCGGGGGGCGGCTGGGGCGTTACCCAAAATTAAAGGGGCAGCCCGGCAAACAACCAATTCCCCCTGCATGGCCCTTTAAATTTAAAAGGGGGAATGGGCGGCCCTAAGGAGCGGAGACGCGTGCACCGTGGAGAAGACCAGGGGGGAAACAGGAGCGCGGCGGGAAGTGTAAAAGCCGGGGGGAAGAGGAGCCATCGTCCCCCTGTAGGGGAAGGGGGTAGGGACAAAGAGGCCCGAGCCTGACCAAAAAGGGTGCGGGGCACTCGTTACACCCGTTTTCTTGGTTTCATTTGATTCAAGGGTGTTTGTGGTTCCACTGGCTGCAGTAGAAATCAGGCTGGCGCCTATCAGGAGAGATTGAACAGGTCTGTGTATAGCGACCCGGGAGCTTAAGCCCCCTACAAAGGGGATATCAAGGAATAGGTTGGTATGTTAATGGACACATATTGCAAAATGACTTGTTTTTGCAAAAATCTTTAAAAAATAAAACAATCCCTTTTAGTGAGCAAAAACCTTTAACAAGAGAGTGTTCAACTGAGACAATAGAAAGGATTGTAAAATCTTAACAAATTAAATGGGATTTACATATAGAAAATCCAAACAATAACCATCAATAAGGCCAAACAGAAGAAAATTAAAGGGGCATTTGGGAATATTGGGGTGCTGGCTAAAAAGATTTGCAGTGAGAAATACAAATTTTCCCTAATTTTCCTCTCTTTCTCTGGGAAAAACCCCAAATTTAAATTTATTAAAGCAATGTACTTTAATTTATTTTAGGTATGTTTCAGAAAGCCAGAATGTCCAGCTGTAAACAAACCTTATTTTGTGTCATATCTGTGATTTGTGTATTTGCTATGAAGTAAAAAAGCTAGTCATAACGAGTGAGGTAATTCCATCATTTTTGCTAGGTGTTGTAGCTTAATATGATAACATCCAACCTCATATATGTCACTTGCCTAACAGTAAACTGGCCATGTTGTGCACAGAAATTGCATCAGAGTCCAGCTTTCATTTCTTAAACTGGGTGTCCACCACAATTGTGGCATAAACTGCACTACCAAGTGATGTAGTATGTTGCAAGTATATTTAGCTCATACTTACCAACTGCCCCAGATTGTGCAGGTGGGTCTTACAAATGGGGGTCCCCTCCTGCCTCCTTCCCCGCAAGAAGATTCGGTAAAGCCAAACGGATACAGAGGGTTCTTCAAGACTAGCCACTGACAGCAAGGAATGGCCTTCTACAGCTAAACTATGAAGGTCTAGCAGTGCAGCACGCATGGCCTTTTCGTGACATGCGCGTTGCCAGGGAGGATTTCTGCTGGTTAGTATTTACCCACTCTCTGCCACTGGTCTGCTTCCAGCTTCTTCAGGCTCCTGGCTTCCTCCTTCCTCCTGTGGCAGGAGACAGGCTGCAGGACTTGGCTTCTGCAGCCTGTCTCCTACCACAGGAGGAAGGAAAGAGACAGGCTGCAGGATACTGACAGGTTGTAGGATACCGATGAGCTTCTGTATCTAAGACTTAGATACAGCAGCTCATTAGTGGAGTATCATTTTTGGTGGCCTTAGATACGGAAGCTCATCAGTAGCTTAGTTTCTAAGGCCACCATTTGTGATATTTCACTGACGAGCTGCTGTGTCTAAGGCTTAGATACAGCAGCTCATCGATGGAGTATCACACTTGGTGGCCTTAGATACAGCAGTCATCAGTAGCTTAGATTCTAAACCCCACCATGATATTCCACTAATGAGCCGCTGTATCTAATTCCATCATGTGTGATACTCTGCTGATGAGCTGCTGTTAGGGGGCAGGAGACAAGGAGCAACTCCTGTCCCCTGCAGCCTGTCTCCTCCCCCCTGCAGCCTGTCTTCTCTTTTCTCCCTCTCCCTTGACCCCTGCAACCTCTCTCCAGTGGCTGCAGAGGCTAGAAGACAGGCCGCAGAGGGACGGAGGCTCCCTGTCTCCTGCGGCTGTCTCTGGCAATGGCCGGGGTCTGGTGACAGGTTGCAGGGGTAGAAACTGGATAGCCTATCCAGCATCCAGGAATTCTGGGTGACACTTAATTCTCCAAAGGTGGTACCCAGTTTTCCTATCATGGTAAGCTGGGTGTTACATGTGGGAGATGGATTTCACCCAACTTCTCTGCATTGTGAATAGGCTCCCCAGTGTATGTATGTTGTGGCAGAGCGACTACAGGTATTTGCCTGTTTCTGTCACTAGGTGGAGTTATACCAGAGTTGTATATGCAACATGCCACCAAGGATATCTGGCCTTGGTGTGATAGGAGCCAGCCGTATGTATTGTCAGCCACACTAAGTGGTTGGCAACTGTGTATTGTTAGTTTGGTTTCTCAGACGTTCCTGGGCCAGCTCTTATCTGGAGTAGACAATGTGTTAGTTGGGTGTCTACTCCCCATGGTCCAGGCCAGGATTTGGATAGGTCTCGGGTTTCCTATAAAAGGCCTAGGCCTTCAGGTTTACAGGGGGTGTGGTTCGCTTCCTGGAAGTGGAGCGGCAAAGAGCTGAGGAGAGGCTCTTGCCCCAGAGGCTTGAGGCCAGCGGGTGGCTGACCTCTGGAAGCCTAACCAGTGGAGGCTGGTCAAAATGGTGTCTTGACGTGGCTGGACATTAGGTCAAGACTTGGTGTAGAAAGGGTTTCTACATGTTTAGTAAGCGGCCAGACGGCCAGAGTTTTGTTTCCATTTATTTCTGTACACCGTGTGCTGTGCTGAATAAATAAAACTGGTGGAGACCAGACTTAAAGAAACCCGGTGTCAAAGTGCCCTGTGTTAAAGTGCCAACCGTTCTACCAAAGGACGGCGGTCCAAGAGTGGAAGATCCCCTGGGACGACTAAAGATGGCGGCTGAACGTGAGTGAGTACCTACAATGTGTATATGTGTAATGATTCTGTTTATTTACAGGTTTCCATTTCAAAACAGTCTTGGATCTAATTTTTCAAATAAAATGGTTAAATAGGGCTGTTGTAGGGGAGTGTTGATTTAAATAAGTTTTTTTCTGTGCTATGCGTCCTATTTATTTCTCCCATTTAATTCCAGTATTAGTAACAGAGGTATTTGACAAATGCCTTTTCATTACTATCGCTCGGGCTTGGTGTCAGCCAGCGATTTTTTTGTCACTGCATGGTTGACACTATCCCCGTGTCACTATTATCCCAGTACCCAATGCACCAGGGTTACTGAGAAAAGCTAGGTTACCATCAGAAGCGGACCCTCTAATGTGATGGTCTGCTTCTGGGTTGGCTGCAGGCTGGGAAGGAGCCAGTATCCATGGACCGTCCTACTCTGGTAGTATCTTGCTGCAGCTGTCGGTTTTACCATGGTTGGTTATGGGAAATGGGGGTACCTCACATCGTTTTTTTTTTTATTTATTTATAATCTAAACATAGGCATCCACTATAATGATTACAATGTACACAATCAAGGTCCAGCATGTAATTCTAAAGAAGGTATATTCTTTGTTCAAATTTGATGCATACAGAGGATAAAAATATGTAGGCATGTAAAAGAGAGTTGATCTGTCTATATATTTTTATTCTTTATATACATCAAGTGGGCCAAGGATCCGGGTGTTGATGTTGGACGCAGTATTGGATTCTGAGGTTGAAACAGCCGTGCAAGGGTAAGCCCAAGAATCTTTTTTCTTTTTTATGATTACAGTAGTTGCCCATTTTTGAATTCTTAATAAATAAATTATTTTTAAAAGATGTGGGATCACCCCCCATTTTCAATAACTAGCCAAGGTAAAACTGACAGCTGCAGCCTGATACAATCAGAATGGGAAGATCCATGGATATTTGTCCCTTCCCATCCTAAAAGTAACATCCCGCAGCTGCCCCAGAAGTGGACCATCACATTAGAGGGTCTGCTTCTGATGGCAGCCTGGCTCTTCCCAGCACCATTGGTGCATTTGGTACAGGAATAATAGTGACACATGGTTAGCATAAGCCTTGGGGTAAAAAATGTAAAAAAAAACACTGCTTGTTGATACCAAATCTAAGCGATAGTATATGTCAGATGCCCCCATTATTAACACTGAAATAAAATGGAGAAAAAACACACACAAAACGCACAAAAATTTACAACAGCCCTCTTTCACAATTTTATTTAAGAATGAGTCAATGAGTCCGATATAGTCCAAAGAGTAAACCTGTATAAAAATGAAAACATTACAAAAAAATATGACAGTGCTAAACTCCATCTCCTGCAATCATTGAAGTTCATCAAACCACAGAAGTGGTATAAATCCTAGGAAAAATGACTAAAACTTAACTTTTATTAATTTACATTAGATACACAAAATATATACTAACCTACCAAAAAGACTATCCCTACCACTTAATTACTGCCTAACCAGAATTGATGGAGAAGTCGCCCTGATAAGGGCGTCCCCAAACACGTACCTCCTACACCTCACCCTACAAACTACAGCTAAACAAAGTACTAATTAGAAAAATAATATAATCTTATAGTGTTAGATGTTAGATATACTCAATCCCATCAATCATCATAGGACAGTAGATGCTGGATGAAAGAATGTAAGGTGTATCACAGACACAATAGCCCCTGTAATCCTACAGATGCAAAAAGTATACTGGATACAATAACCATACATAAAAAATTGCTTGAGGTACAACCATAAATATCAGATACATTCCAAATGCAAGATATAATCAATCCCATCAAACATAATAAGGCAATAGATGCTGGATGAAAAAAATGTCGGGTGTATACCGGACACAATAGCCCCTGTAATCCTACAGGAGAAAAAGGTATGCTAGATGCAATTCCATACACAACAATATATTGGAGGTCCAACCCTGAACATCCAATACCTTCCGACGCGTTTCCCCTCAAGAATATCTGAGGTTCATCAGGGAAAAGAAAATGTACAGAAAGACTCAAAAATATGCCACATATAGCAGTTATGATAAACTCACGACCCCGATGATATGGTACATAGAGTGATGAAAGGCAGAGTCCTAAGATAATGTCCGCAGGATCTCTGTGTCCACTGGTACAAAAGGACAGTCAAATAGTGGTAGACAAGTGAGCAAGACACAGGAACAGATTTAAATAGTAGCCCCTAATTGATAATACTATACAGATGTCCATTCTCATTGATAAACAAACAAGCATGTGTTTCCAGCGTCTCAAAAGATTGTCTGCGCATGCGCCGCCGGAAAACTCGCGATATTTGGCCGCCATAGCAACCATGTGAAACACACAGCAGCCAGGAAACAACGCGCGGACAATACTTAAAGCCGTACGTACACAATGTCTGTACTGCACATGCGCGCGGGAGAATCCCGCAGTGTTGCAAGATTAAACAGGACAGATAAGGGTAAAGTGTTGCCATGACCACCAGGCGAGCACATACCCATCTAGAGACAAGGAATACCAAATAAAACACAAACGCTGTATAGTAGATTATTATTATTATTATTATTATTATTATTTATTTTAGAGCGCCATTAATTCCAGGGCGCTGTACATTTAAGGGGAATTACATACATAACAAATATTGAACAAATACAATGGTGACAAAAGTGACTAGTAACTGAAACAGAGAGGAAAGAGGACCCTGCCCGCGAGGGCTTACAATCTACAAGGAAGAAGGGGAGAGACAGAAGGTGTGGGGCAGACATGCTTGCGGGCCGGTGTGAGTGGTGGTGGTGGGGTTAGTGTGGATTGTAGGCTATCCTGAAGAGATGGGTTTTCAGGTTGCTTTTGAAACTGGTGAAAGTTGGGGAGAGTCTGATGTTTTGGGTTAAGGAGTTCCAGAGTGTGGGTGAAGCACGGGAGAAGTCTTGGAGACGGTTATGTGAGGAGCTGATGAGAGGGGAGCAGTGGAGAAGGTCCTGTGAAGAGCGGAGATTGCGTGTGGGGAGGTATCTGGAAATTAGGGCAGAGATGTATGGAGGGGAGAGTCATGGAGAGCCTTGTAGGTCAGGGTTAGTAATTTGAACTGAATTCGTTGGGCAATGGGCAGCCAGTGAAGGGATTGGCAGAGGGGAGAGGCAGAGGAGTAGCGAGGAGAGAGGTGAATCAGACGGGCAGCAGAGTTAAGGATGGATTGGAGGGGAGCGAGGGTGCTAACTGGGAGGCCACAGAGAAGGATGTTGCAGTAGTCAAGGCGGGAGATGACAAGGGCGTGGACTAGCGTTTTAGTAGTGTCAGAGTTGAGGAATGGGCGGATGCGTGAAATATTTTTCAGGTGGAGGCGGCAGGCAGAGGTGAGGGCTTGGATGTGCGGTTTGAAGGATAAAGAGGAGTCAAAGGTTATCCCAAGGCAGCGGACTTGTGGAGCTGGTGAGAGGGTGTGGCCATTAACAGTGATAGAGAGATCGGGTGGAGGGGTAGAGAGGGACGGTGGAAAGATGATGAATTCTGTTTTATCTACATTTAGTTTTAAGCGACGGGAGGAGAAGAAGGAGGAAATGGATGATAGGCATTTTGGGATCCGGGAGAGAAGGGAGTTAATGTCAGGACCGGAGATATAAAGCTGGGTGTCGTCCGCGTACAGGTGGTAGTTAAAGCCATGCGAGGCTATGAGCTGACCCAGACCAAGAGTGTAGATAGAGATTGCAATAATCCCCCAAAGATAGAGGGATACATAATGATAAAGTAAGAGCAAATGTATTTAAAGCTGCAGGCATATTAAAATATCATGCCTGTATATAGACATATTGATGTTACCTATGTCTGTGATATTACCTACTAAGGACTAAAGAGCATCTGCAAAAAAGGGGAAATTAAAATACTAAAATTATTACTGTGTCATCACAAAAAATACCGATTAGCAAATAAAAGTAACATATATATTTAATTAGTGATATGTGATAAAAAACAATATTTCAATAAACTACCGGACCAATACTAAATAAATGAAGTAAATGATAAACAGTCGTTGAGACCTTCTGGTTTAAGAGTCTTCAGAAGGTAGATCCAGCGTGCTTCACGCTGGAGTAATTTGCGGTCGAAGTCTCCCCCTCTCACTGTGATTTTACAACCTCAAACAATTGAAAAAGACAATGCTACAGGGTTAGTCCTATGTAAGGAATTCATGTGATGTGCCACCGAAGTGTCACGTTGATGGTTTATATCTCCCACATGTTCCAAAATGCGACGTCTAAATTCACGTTTAGTCTTTCCAATATACATCAATGGGCAACTACATGAACACTGATAGACTATGCCCTTGCTTTTGCAATTAGCATAATCTTGCATGTCAAAACTACGCCCTGATGAAATGCATCTGAAACTCTTTGAGACATTGATGAAGGAACAAGCCTTTACATCACCACTCTGAAAGTACCCCCCATCTTGATGACAAAAAAGTTGTTTTGAGCCAGGAGATAAAAAAGTGGCTATGAAAAACATTCTCCAATACTTTCCCCTTTTAAAGGTGATGCCAGGACGTGGTTCAATAAATTCGAAATATTGAATCACGTTGAGGAGAGGCCAAAAGTTATTAAAAAATTCACGAATCGGTCGGGATCATCAAAAAGGGTTCCCAAAGATTCTCAAATGTCATGTGAAGGCTCCACCCCAGTTTTTTCCCAAAAAAAATTTTCTATCGTTATCCCGGGCTAGTTAAGGCTTTGAAAGGACCTTTTTTGGGTACCCCGTTGCAGAAACTTCTTTTTTGTGCATCTGCTTTTTGATTTTAAAAATTCTCATTCAGTACAAAATTTTTAGTATTCGGATGTATGACCCTTGGGGATACCCGTTTTAAGGAAGGTGAGACTTTTCCCCTTTAGAACTGTTGCCCCTGTAGTCTTACGATGGGCTGTGGGGGTTAAGACACCATTGGCACCCTGTGATTTTCAAATCCAAAAAATAAGTTCCGAAGTAATCTCATGGGTGAACCCCAGGCCTATATCATTGTATTGAGATCCCCCCAAAGAAAAAAAAAATGAATCTTTTGATCCGTCCAGATTGTGATGTCATCAAGTTCTCCCCCAATACACCCGTCTCCAATATGTTTGATATTTGTCGGAAAAGCGACAGACTCCCCCCCGCCCCGGAGCAGGTTCATAAGTAGGGGGAAATGGGGTCCCCATGGGCCCTGCCCCTAGCTGGTGGGGAAATACTTTTTTCAAATGTAAAAAATTGTGTTTAAAATGAAAAAAAAGCGCCTAAGAACGAGGTCATTTGAGCCGCAGGTGAATACTTCCACGACAATAGACCCAACGGCCTCTAGTCCTTTCTCGTGAGGGAAAGGGCTATACAGAGCCTCAACATCAATGGAAAAGAGCCAAAATTCACCAGTCCCTTTTCAATTAT
>JAODAL010082276.1:0-11629 GCA_025379985.1 Phyllomedusa bahiana
GCCATGGCGCACACATACCCCTATACTGCCAGCCACACATGAGCCATGCCAGTCACACATACCCCCTATACTGCCAGCCACACATGAGCCATGCCAGTCACACATACCCCCTATACTGCCAGCCACACATGAGCCATGCCAGTCACACATACCTCCTATACTGCCAGCCACACATGAGCCATGCCAGTCACACATACCCCCTATACTGCCAGCCACACATGAGCCATGCCAGTCACACATACCCCCTATACTGCCAGCCATGAGCCATGCCAGTCACACATACCCCTATACTGCCAGCCACACATGAGCCATGCCAGTCACACATACCCCCTATACTACCAGCCATGAGCCATGCCAGTCACACATACCCCCTATACTGCCAGCCATGAGCCATGCCAGTCACACATACCCCCTATACTACCAGCATGAGCCATGCCAGTCACATGTACCCCCTATACTACCACCCATGAGCCATGCCAGTCACATCTACCCCCTATACTACCAGCCATGAGCCATGCCAGTCACATGTGCCCCATCTGCAGTATCCGCCAGGAGATTTCCCAATGATCCTGCTGTTGATGAATGGCAAAAAGAGTCTTAGCCGTGCTACTGTCTGTTGGCAGCAGGTGGACCCGCGTGAAGGCACCACAGATGGTCCCAGGATACAAGCACAGGCACACTAGGTCGTTTCTTCAGTTCAGAAGTTGTGCCCAGTTTACACATTACACCACTACATTATAGTGAAAGAATAAGAGTATGTTACCACAGATCCATCACATAATATTATTATTATGGGGCAGGTAGGATCGGGGGCTCTGTGTCCATTCTGATATACAATGAATAATAATAATCATCATAAGATCTTTCTAGTCTACGTATAAAATATTTACCCCCATTGTCCTCCTGAGAGGGCAGATAAACACCTCACAGCACAGAGTGGTTATTACTGTTATAAATCTACACTTTATTACCTGAATGTCATCTCATACCTGGAGGACATTGTAGTTCCTAGCACTGAGTGATCAGCACATGACAGTCCCATCTGCTATAACTTATCCTTAAAGACATCGCTCAGCTTCCATAACCCAGATTCAGTTCATGACTCGATCCATATATCTCCGCACCTTGTCAGATGGGTTGTTGACACCTCATAGCACCCAGTGAATGTGCCCAAACCCAGCATCTAGTTGTGCCCAAATTAAAGGTAATTCTCTGATGATGCCCCAGGATTGAGTCACATGTTGTCTACGGTACATAATCCATGAAGTCCTTACTTGAAGCCCAATATTTTAGACTCATGACAGCAGACCTCTCCCTCCTGCTCCAAATATTCTTAAACCTCGCCAATCCATAACCTGTCCCCCCTATACATCTCCACCTTAATCTCCTGATACCTCCCATCATGTAATCTCTATCCGTAACCTGCCCCCCTCCATCAGCTTGCCCTTTTCTTTCATACCTCCTCTTTAAAAACTCCATCCATAACCTCCCGCCAACATCCTACCCTAATCTCCTGATACCCCCCTATGTAATCTCCACCCAAACCCCCCCCATACTCTCTACCTAATTCCTGATACTTCCCCCTCATGTAACTCCACCCAAACCTCCCCCCATAATCCCCCACCCTAATCTCCTGATCCCTCCCCTCATGAAATCTCCATCCATAACCTCCCGCCATACATCTCCCCCCTAATCCCCTATACCCCCCCTAATGTAATCTCCATCCATAACCCCCTGCCATACATTCCCCCCAAATCCCCTGAAACCCCCCCTCAGTAATCTCCATCCATAACCTGCCCCCCCCATAATCCTGCCCTAATCTCCTATCCCTCCCCCATGAAAATCTCCACCCATAACCCCCCCCCTACATCTTGCCCAAATCTCCTGATACCTTCCCCTATATAATCCCATCAAACCTGCCCCCCCATACATTCTGCCCTAATCCCTGAACCTTCCCTAGTAATCCCCCAGTCCATAATTTCCCCTATTCATGTCTCCCCCCAATCTTCTAAAAACCTCTTAGAAACCTCCCTCTTTTCCCTTCTTCTCTCCCCTAATTTTCCAACCTCCTCAGAAACCTCCAGACCATTCCCCCTACTTCTCTACCCTATTCTTCTCATACCTCCTCATGTAACCTCCAGACCATTCCCCTACTTCTCTGCCCTAATCTTCTCATACCTCCTCATGTAACCTCCAGACCATTCCCCCTACTTCTCTACCCTATTCTTCTCATACCTCCTCATGTAACCTCCACTCCATTGCCCCTACATTAAACCCTTTAAATCTCCAGAAACCATTTTTGGGGTCCTGTGAAAGCGGAGATTGGGGGGGGAATTAAGACAGAGATGTATGGAAGGGAGAGGTCATGGAGAGCTTTGTAGGCCATGGACCGTCTCATTTGTGCCATTTGTCTTGGGTTTTTCCCAGGGGTGGCAATGTAGGTTATTTGTGTGAGATTTTAAAACTTAGCACACAAAGGACTAGTTATCCACTTCCTTTGTCCCATTACGCTCTCAGAAAAACCAAGAAATGGAGTGTGTATGATAATGTGTGCAATAAAAAATTTTAACTTTTATTCAAAATTTTAAAAAAAATATGCGGCTGAGCATTAAATACATAAATCAAAAAACATATAAGTAAAATGAAAAAATGGCGCATTAAAAAATACAAACTCGACGAGTACTGGGGTTCCCCACACCCAGTTAGATTGTTAGAGCACTCCCCCGAAAGGGCGACCCCTCCCCGGTATAGAGGCTTACCCTTTTGATCAAATCTTCCCCTTCGTGGTAATCATACATGTCCCAAATTTTTGACCCCCCACAGTCTTTTCAGGGAAAAAATTGAAGGATTAATAATCTAGAAATGGAATAAAAAAATTCAGAAACTGAGGTTGAAGGGATGAAGTTACCCCCCAATTTATCCTGTCCCATATTAGATGTCTATAAAATGACAAATCATATAGGCGGGTTAATATGTACAAATTGCTGCTGGGGTATATGCAGCCATATCATTGTATATGAAACAGAAGGATGTTTTAAATAAAAAACTGTCCAATCATTCCCAACATTGCAGCCCCCAAACCCCACAGCACCGGGCCCCAAAATCATCGGGAGAAAGAAGTCTGTATTTACCAACACGAGATTGCATATAATGCAGGTCATAGAGCGTAGGTCAAAAAGACCCCGGGGAAGGGCTTGATTGCCCGCCTTTGTTTGAATGCACAGGCACCCAAAAATGTGACGGAAGGGGATGTACTCTAGCGTCCCCCCTGGAACCCGGCACATGTTTTGCTCCGTCCTCCGCACTTCGCCCCAGGGCGCGAATCCGGGGCAATAATTCCGTCCTGAGTGCTGGTAGTTGACGCGCGCTATATCGCGCACAACGTCATTTCCCGCCCACATTTTGCCGATGCAAACGGCCACTTCCGTTCACGTATAATGTAAAAAACGACAATTTTAAGGGGTGGTTCTGCGAGTATTTAAATACATAGGTCACAAGAACAACGGCCATTGATGGGGCACGACAAAAAATCTCATCGCAACCCCAATGGACAAAATCAAGTATAAGATAAAATTTTTTGGGGCATCCCCCTGGTAGAAATCGGGGTGGATCAGTATGACACGTTTTTGTAGTATATGACACAGTGGTACGCATAATGTAAATGACGTAATTAAAATTCAAAATACTATGTTAGTTAGTATAGAGGAATAATAGAAGGAGAAAAAAAGGGCATATTGACTCAATTTATTATATAAAAAAAGTTGCAAATAAAGTGTGGAATTTAAAAAGTGATCTCCCTATGGGTACCCCCAAACCCCCACAAATGCTTACCACCTTATAAGTAGAACTAAAATTTAGCTGTTATTGATCCGTGGGATGTGTATTTCCCTAGAGTGAAAATAAAAAGGGTTTCAGTCTAAGGGATCCATATCAAAATTACCCTTCCTTTCATTGGGTGTGGAGATCAATTCCCCATAATTTTGAGATCTTAAAAAAACCCCCCCCATGTTGACTCCAGTTTGTCGGTATGGAGTTTTCCCTTTTGTTACAATATCAATAGATGTTAAAATTCTCCTTCTCAACCCCCCAGGGGGTCTTTCCCCACAAATCCAGTCCACATGGACATCGAATGCGGTAGATCACTCCTTTTGAAGGGACAATTTATTAAATGTTTAATCTAAAGTGTCCAGTTTTAGTATCCTAAAGTTTTTCCAGTTCTAGATGTGGACACCCTATACACCCGTAATTTGTGACCTTTTTGGGTTTTGTTTTTTAGCCAAGGGTTCACTTTGGGGGGGTACATAATGGTTTCTCACAAGAGATTTAAAGACCTTTCCCTTCCTAAATGTGATGGCTTCTCAGACCTACTTTTCTTTGATTCAGGATCCATTAAAGAGGATATCCCTGTTTATTTAGTATTTACGGACTTCATTAGGGCTGCATAAAAAAGTTCCTATCAATCTTATAACCCCTGTCAAGTGATCTCTCTTTTTTTTTAGGACCAAAAGACTTTTCCCTGCCCGTGCGGAGTCAAGTGATTTTTCCCTTTTTGTATCCCCCCCCGGGGGTACCTCTTTTCCTGAATCTCCACCTTGTCTTTTGCCATGAAAAATTCATTTTTAGAGAACAATTACGACGCAATCTCAAGAATTGCCCCGTGGGATTCCCTTCTTTAAAGGATAGGGGTGGCTACTACTCAATGCAGGGTGAATTACATGCCGTCTCTTTACGATAGAGGGAAAATTAGGGTGAAGTCTTGAACGGGGATGGGTGTGACATTTAAAAGATTCAGAATTAATAGTCTGGGAGTGAAAACATACATAACGGAAAAGGTCCTTTTACCAATTGTGCACAAAAAAAAGAAAATGCCCCTTAGGGGACATATTTGCATAGAGCTTTGTTTCCCAAATCACCAGAGATCAAACATTGAAAATGAAGGGGTATCAATTGCACCCTTTGGGAAAAACAGGCAATCAGAAATTAGAAAAAAAATCATGAAAAAGTTTTTAAAAACCCTCTGATAAGGGGGGGGGGAAAATATTGTACTGGATCACAAGACTATAGGGAAAATGTTAAAAACTTCTGTGGACCGCACCTGTTATGAAGCCTTAGAAAAAAGATCCTCAGAAGAGTAAAACGAGAATTACTGGGTTTATCACCTGCTAAAAACCAAAAAGGGGTTGATTTGTGCCCTAATTTTAGTTCCATTCCCCAAATTTCCACGAACAGCGACTTTTTTTGGGCCCCCAAAATACATAAGGGTGTAAAAACCCGTGGGGGAACCTATAGTGTCGGGATTAGGATGCCAACAAAAATTGTGGGATTACCTAGATCAGGTCCCTTAAAAATTTTTTTAGGAATCCCCTTTGTTACCAAGGGGTACCATGGGCTTCCTAAGGAAAAAATTATGGTATAAAGGTACCCCAAAAACAGCTTCTTGGGGGGCATTGATGTGATTCATCTTAATCATTACACATAACTGGGGATTAGGCAAAATAACATTTTCTTAGAGGGGGGGGTCAACAGTTTGATCTACATAATAAATTTGGTTGGTTCTTAACGTTTGTTTCCAAAAAATTTTTTTTATTTAATGGGAAATTATAACATATTGAGGGAACCACCATGGGCAATTCCTGGCCCCAAGTTATGCTAATTTATACTTGGGGGGGGGTGGGGGGATCAAAGTCTTTTTCGACGAACCCCTTAACACATCGAAAACATTTCTTCTATACAAAATATTTGATGATATCTTTTTCCTTGGATTTGGGGAAAAAAGAGGAGTTCATAGATTCATGCAAAAATTTAAATCAAAATGTATTGGGGTCAGGGTTTAAATTGAGATAGATCCCCCCCAAAAAAAAGCCTTCCTGGATGTGATGGTAACAAAAGGAAATGTGGGAGACGAAAAAACCCCCATCTACGTAAAAGAGGATGTAATTTACTCCTAAGGAGTTGTAGCCACCCCTATCCTTTTAAAAAAGGGAATCCCCGGGAAAATTTTTGAGATTGCGTGTAATGTTTCCCCCAAAAATGAATTTGTTCATAAGCAAAAAACAGTGTGTAGATTTAGGGGGAAAAAAAAGGTACCCGGGGGGATACTCAAAGGGAAACAAAACACTTGCCCCGCACGGACAGGAAATGTCTTTTTGGGTCCTAAAAAAAAAGAGGATCATTTGATTCGGGATTATAAATTGATAGGAAATTTTGATGCAGCCTCTTTAAGTCCCTAAGATATAACAAAAAAAAAGGGGTACCTCTTAATGGTTTCCCGACATCAAAAAGGGTAAAGTAGGGCTGGGCCAGCCATTTAAATTTTGGAGGGAAAGAGTCTTCAAGATGTTTGTGAGAAGCCATTATGTACCCCCTAAAGTGACTCGATGTGGCTAACAGACAGCCAAAAGGCCTCAAATGTAGGGGTGTATAGGCTGTCCCCATTAGAAACTGGAAAAACTTTAGGATATAAAACTGGGCAGTCATTTATGATTAAAATTTCATAAATTGTGTTCAAAAAAGGGGGATCTACCGCATTCGAGTCCATGTGGATGGTTATGGGAAAGACCCCCTCGGGGGTTGAGAAGGAAATAGGGGGAAAATCTTGTGATATTTGTAACAAAAGAGACACCCCGTATCCAGACTATTGGAGCAACATGGGGGGTTTTCAAAAAATCTCAAAATTATGGGAATTTATCTTTCACCCCAAAAAAAAAAAAAAAAAAAGGGAAAGGGGAATTTTGATAGGAAAATTTCCCTTAAAGTGAAACTTTTTGGTTTACACTCTAGGAACTAAACATCCCCCGGGGTCAATGAAAAGCTAATTTTTTGTTTCTACTTTAAGTGTGGGAACATATGTGGGGGGTTTGGTGTACCCATAGGGGGATCATCTTTTTTAAATTCCCCAGCTTTTTTAAGCAAATTTTATTTATATAGAATTGAGTAAGATGCCTCTATTTTCTCCTTTTATTTTTCCCTATACTAACTAAAATTGTACTTCTGAAATTTTTAAATTCGTATTATACTTTTCTGCGTACCAGTGTATAATTACTATCGTGTCTATCTGATCCATCCTGTAACTACCAGGATGCCAAAAAAAGATCTATCTTTATACTTGATTTCTGTCCATTTGGGGTTTTCGAGCTGAGATTTTTTTTTCTGCCCCATCTGAATGGCCCTTTTTCTTTGCCACTAGTATTTAAAACTGCGCTAGAACCCCCTTTTTGTCGTTTTCTAATTTTACAGTGGATGGAAGTGGCCCTTCGCCTCGGCAAGTTTTGGGCGGAAAGTGACGTTGTGCGCATTAGCGGCGCACCATACCAGCATCAGGGAAAGGAATTTTTTGCCGGGGCTTGCGCCCTGAGGGCGGAAGGACGGAGGAGGAGCAAGCAGTGACGGGGGTTTCCCCGGTGCGGCCTAGATTTCATCCGCCTTTTCCCCACATTTAAGGGGTTCCTGTGCATTTCAAACAAACGCCGGCCATCAAGCCCTTCCGTGTTCTTTTTTGAAAAAGGGGGGCCCAAAAGCTCTATGACCTGCATTATATGAATTCTGTGTTTGGGAAAGTCAGACTTTCTTTCCCATGATTTTTGCCTTTGGGGTGGGGTTTGGGGGTCGCATAGTTGGGAATTTATTGACATTTGTTTTAAACATCACTTTGTTTTTTATATACACATGATTTTTTGGGGGGCATTACCCCAGAGCAATTTGATACATATCAACCCGCACTATATGATTTGTTATTTTTTAGACATCTAATATGGGACAGGATAAATTGGGGGTAACTTCATCCGTTTATACCCTCAGTTTCTGAATTTTTTGATTCCATTTCTAGATTATATACATCACTTCATTGGTTCCCATGAAGAGACTGTGGTGGGTTTCGAACATTTTTGGGACATTGTTGATTACCACGTAAGGGTAAGATTGAGTCTATAGGGTAAGCCCCCCATACCGGTGAGGGCGCCCTTGTCGGGGCGAGTGCTCTAACCAATCTACACTGGTGTGGAGACCCCCATGACTCGTCAGAGTTAGTAGTTTTTTTAATGCGCCATTTTTTCATTGGCAACTTATGTGTGTTTTTGATTTATGTATTTAATGCTCAGCCGCATATTATTTTAAATTGTGAAGTAAAAGTTAAATTTTATATTGCACACAATTATCATACGCACTCCATTTCTTGGTTTTTCTGTTTATGTGCGATGGAGTAATTACCTAATGCTCAACAAATTATTAGGGATAAGTTCCTTTTTTTCATTATGCTCTCACACCACTTTCTCACTTTCCCTGGACCTTGTCCCTTAGTTGTTAGGTTTCGGCTTTGTATTATTATAAAAAACACTTCACAGATCCAGTTGTCCTTGATCAATTAAAGCCCCCAAAACCCTACAGATTCTACATTTGGCCCCAAGATAGGACAGGATGAAAAAAATAATTCCATAGAAAATCCTCACAAAATGAATCTGCTTCCTCACAAAATGAATCTGCTTTACTCTAAATTTCTAAAAGGCATGAAAGCCAAGGAACAGAGGAACCATATTATCTTGGCTACAGAGAAGATCTTGGCAACTCTTAAAGGAGTGTTCCCACCATCCACATTGATGTCCTACAGACATGTTATGCCATCAAAGTCTGATATGTGCAGTTCCCACTTCTCTGACCCATACCTATCTCAGGAACAGGCCCCAGAATGGAGAGCTACTCACGTTTGTGCACGACTCCGCTCTATGGGAGTTTCCAGTACAGGAATGCAATGTGTTCGGCCATGCTCATAATTCCCATAGAGCAGACTGGAGAGCTGTGCGCAAGCGTGATTGACTCTCCATTCTGAGCTGCAACTTTCAAAGACCCATTCCTGAGATAGGTTCGGGTCCTTAAAGTGGGACCTGCACCTACCAGACTTTGATGATATACCCCAGAAAGCGACTACTCTATCAATAGTCATCGCAACTACAACTGGTTTCTTTTTGGAGATGCCAAACTCACAACTGTCCGAACAGAAACCTCCTTCAAAACATACAGGGCAAGGCAAATGAATGCCAAGAGCAAGGTAGCGTTATTTAGTCATTAATATTTCTTCACGTAACCTCACTCCACCCAAATGACGATTCTCAGCAAGGGTTCGCCATTTTGTCCTTCTAACAACTTTGACACTTTTGGATTGGAAGAAGACCTACACAGGTTCTTCCATCAAATCTGATTGAAGACTCATTTCACTACCAACCTTATCATGGAGACCACATGGAACAATCCCAATGTTCCTGTCTTTTCAATCTCAATCTGAATTTACGATTAAAAAACAGTTATCAACCTGCCAGAAGCTACCACCCAGTAGAGACCTACATCAAACTGGTGGAAAGAGATACACAATACAATACAATATATTACAAGAAGTGAGTTGAAATGTCCATGTAATATCTCCATAGAGGAATGTGAAGCAATCAAGTCCTTCTGTTCTATTTTTGATACCTTCCATTACCACTGTCTCCCTTCTACTTCTCCTTAGTTTCTCCCCCTATTTTCTATACTTCTACTAGTTATTTTTGCTCTTTTAATTTTTTATTCTGATTTTTCCCAGTTATCACTGTCTCCTCTCTATACTTTCCTTTATTTTTTCTGCTTATTTTTTTCTCCTAGTTGAGATGCTTTTGCTCCTGATCTCCAGTTATTCCACTTAAGTTGTCTTGCAACTTACTCCCCATCTCTCATTCTATTTTCTACATCCTCCTTCTCTATTTTCTCTCATACTATCCTCAGAACTGATTTCATATCTCCCATACTTGCCATCTGGAATACTCTATTTCTTATCACTTCCCATATCGCCACACCCACTTTATATACAGCTTTCCAGATTGCCATACCATCTACATTTATAGCCTATTTTCCAATTTGATATCTATTTCTTCCCTTCACATTCTTCACTTCATTTTCCTTCTTTTTCCCTCGTACTGATTGCTAGCTCTGCATTGCCCATGCGCAGTCCAGAACCAAACGTCGGCCATCTTTAATAAGGGCTTAGAATCTCGCTACTGCGCCTGCAGTGACTCCCAGCGCAGGCGCAATAAGCTTTGTAAGATGCCGACTTCAGTACAACGTACTTGTTAAAGGAGTTGTCTCACTACAAGGATTACTTTTTATGTTAAAGATCTTTGCAATATGTGTCCATTAGCAGTGCCCTACCTGTTCCTAGTTATTCCCTCTTGTATGGGCTGCACCAGCTCCTCAGGTAGCTATAGCTACAGACCTGTTTGATTTCTCCTGATAGGCTGCCAGCACTGTTCGCTATAGCTACAGACCTGTTCAATCTCTCCTGATAGGCTGCCAGTGTTGGTTGCTATAGCTACAGACCTGTTTTATCTATCCTGATAGGCTGCCAGTGTTGGTTGCTATAGCTACAGACCTGTTTTATCTATCCTGAGAGACTGTCAGCGCTGGTCGCTATAGCTACAGACCTGTTCAATCTCTCCTTATAGGCTGCCAGCACTGGTTGCCATAGCTGCAGACCTGGCTCCTACTGCAGTCTAGTGGAAGCCAGTAAACACGCCCCTGAATACAAAGTGAAACCAAGAAAACAGGACCGAGGTGAGATGAATCAATGAAGTGAGACAACCCCTTTAAAGAAAAAGACAATGAGATTAGACAACAAGTAGAAAAGTATGAAGCTTTTCAGAAAGGGATGAATGATAAAATTTCTGATCTTAGATTGCCTGCAGTGACAACTGGGGAGGTTCTGCATGCAAGGGATAAAATGTGCGAGCATTTAGCTTAGGTAAATGAGAAATTGTCACTAAAAATACAGGGGTTTGAGCGACTGGTAGGATGTAAACATGAACTAAAATTGGTTTTATATATTGGGTGAAAAAGTGTTGCAAATTTTTGTAGATAAAAATGAGCCTCTGCATGTTAATAAACATATATGCCAGCAGCTCCCACTACTATGACCCCTGTATTAAAGGGGTTTTTCCCCGATAAATGTGAGTGGGTCCCCCAAAATGGGGATTTTTTTACTTTCAAATATAGTATTACAAAAAAATGAAGCCCGGAGAGCTCGCATTTCTCATCCCCCTTAGTTCTGAAAGTTTACATTTGACAGACCGGGGGCTGACAGGAGGATTGGCCTGCTTGGGTTTGCACTTTTATTTTTACAGGGAACATGAAAAGGGCTGCAAGGGGCTGGGGGGAAAGTGCAGTGATGAGGCTTTTAGAAAAACCACTGTTTAATGTTTTATTTTAGTAAACTTTAAGACGTTTTATCCCACTTCTGTCACCCCCCCCCCTCACCCCTGCAGCCCTGCAGATCAGCAGGAACCCCTTGTGGCAAAACCCCCTTTAAAAAAATGATAATACGGAGAAGGGAACTTGCCAGGAAAACAAACCTAAGAAATGGAGGTCGTTGTGAGAGGAAATTTGGGGAGGTCCCCCCATGATTCAAAAGATTTATTAAAATTTTTGTGAATTGCAAAGAGTGAGGCTTTGTCTCCACAGCACACAAAACCGTCTCAGCATTTTTCATTTTATAAATATGCTGAAAAAAATGATTAAAAAGGTCCCCTAGACTTGATAGTAAAAACGTTTGTTGTCTCCCCAGAGCGTCTTTTTTTTCTATTTTTTTTGTGGTTTTTTTTTAAACTGTTTCAAA
>JAODAL010082277.1:0-11629 GCA_025379985.1 Phyllomedusa bahiana
AGAGAACCAGTGCTACAGAGCGCTGACCTTCCAGAGAACCAGTGCTACAGAGCGCTGTCCTTCCAGAAAACCAGTGCTACAGAGCATCGACAACACAGAGCGTTGATCTTCCAGAGAACCAGTGCTACAGAGCACCGACCTTCCAGAGAACCAGTGCTACAGAGCACCGACCTTCCAGGGCAATGAGGAGAAGAAGGGACAAGAAGTGGAGATGGGGAGAACGGGCAAAGAGGAGAAGAGATGATGGGGAGAGGAGGAGATGGGGAGAATGGGCAATGGGGAGGAGAAGGGGAGAATGGGAAACGAGGAGAAGAGGAGGAGATGGGGAGAATGGGCAACAAGGAGAAGAGAAGATGGGGAGAGGAGGAGATGGGGAGAATAATAATAATAATCTTTATTTCTATAGCGCCAACATATTCCGCAGCACTTTACAAATTCAAGGGTAAACATACAGTCATTACACATTAAAAGTACTTACAAATGAGACACAAGGTGTGAGGGCCCTGCTCGTGAGAGCTTACAATCTATTAGGGTGTATGGGTGAAACATACGGTAAGAAGTGCCAAGTTTACAATGGTCCGGCCATGTTTCATAAATAGGGGGTGGTTTACATGAAAAATGGATGAACCTGCCACCCAGACTGTACGTCTATATACAGATAAGTGCCTGTGAGTGCCCAAGTGCAGGGAGTGACAGATGTGTGTGATAGCAGTTAGGGATCTTGGTGGGCCAGACCGAGAAGATGTATTTTCAGGGCCCTCTTAAAACTGTGAGGGTTGTGAATGTGCCTGATCGCCCGCGGTAGCATATTCCAGAGAATTGGTGCCGCACGTGTAAATGGAGAATGGGCAACTAGGAGAAGACGGGACAAGAAGAAGAGAGGAGGAAATGAGGAGAACGGGCAACGAGGAGAAGAGAAGATGGGGTGAGGAGGAGATGGGGGAGAATGGGCAATGGGGAGAAAAGGAGGAGATGGGGAGAATGGGCAACGAGGAGAAGAGACGGAGATGGGGAGAGGAGGAGATGGGGAGAATGGGCAACGGGGAGAAGAGGAGGAGATGGGGAGAATGGGCAACAAGAAGAAGAGAAGATGGGGAGAGGAGGAGATGGGGAGAATGGGCAACTAGGAGAGGGGACAAGAAGAAGGGGAGAGGAGGAAATGGGGAGAATGGGCAACAAGAAGAAGAGAAAATGGGGAGAATGGCCAACGAGGAGAAGAGGGGACGAGGAGGAGATGGGGAGAATGGGCAACGAGGAGAAGAGGGGACAAGAAGAAGGGGAGAGGAGGAAGTGGGGAGAATGGGCAATGAGAAGAGAAGATAGGGAGAATGGGCCTCGAGGAGAAGAGAACATGGGGAGAATGGGCAACGAGGAGAAGAGGGACAAGAAGAAGGGGAGAGGAGGAAATGGGGAGAATGGGCAATGAGGAGAAGAGATAATGGGCAATGAGGAGAAGAGAAGATGAGGAGAATGGGCAATGAGGATAAGAGGGGCCAAGAAGAAGGGGAGAGGAGGAGATGGGGAGAATGGGCAAGCACCGACCTCACAGAGCACCGTCAAAACAGAGCATTGACCTTCCAGAGAACAAGAGCAACAGAGCACTGATAACAAAGAGCATTGAACTTCCAGAGAAGTAGTGCGACAGAGCACCGACCTTCCAGAAAACTAGTGCTACAGAGCACCGACCTTCTGGAGAACCAGTGCTACAGACCACCGTCCTTCCGGAGAACCAGTGCAACAGAGCACCAACCTTCCAGAGAACCAGTACTACAGAGCACCAACTTTCTGGAGAACCAGTGCTACAGAGCACCGAACTTCTGGAGAACCAGTGCTACAGAGCATCGACAACACAGAGCGCTGACCTTCCAGAAAACCAGTTCTACAGAGCACCGACCTTCCAGAAAACCAGTGCTACAGAGCACCAACAACACAGAGCACCCACCTTTCAGAGAATCAGTGCTACGGAGCATCAACAACACAGAGCGCCGACCGTCCAGAGAACCAGTGCTACAGAGCACCGACAACAGAGCGCTGACCTTCCAGAGAACCAGTGCCAAGGCCTGACCCCCAAGAACCGTGCTACAGAACATCGAAAAACAGAGCGTTGATCTTCCGGGGAAAAACCCGTGCTACAGAGCCCGAACCCTTTTCCCGAGAACCCGTGCTAAACAAAGGAAAACCAACCGACCTTCCAGAGAACCAGTTCTAAAAGAGCGCTGACCCTTTCCCTGAACCAATTCTAACGACGTGGGCCTTGAAAGGAAAAACCCTTTTTTTTCAAAAGCACCCCACCCCTTCCCGGAAAAAACCCTGCTCCGAGCCCCCGAAAAAACACAGAGGTGACCTTTTTAGAAAACCATGCTAAGGCACCGGGCAAAAACAGGCCTGACCTTCCAGAGAACCGTGGGTTTCAAAAGGGTGGGCCTTTCCCGAAACCAGTGCTACAGAGCACCGAAAACACAAAGGGAAAAAAACCCGTGTACAGACACCAAACCCTTCCAGAAAACCCAAATGCTCAACAGAAAGGCCGGCCTGACCCCTTCCAGAGAAACCCGTGCTTCAGGGGCACCCAAAAACCCCAAAAGCCTGACCTTTCCCGAGGAAAACCGGGGCAAGAGCAAAACCGAAACCCCAAGAGCACCCGGGCCTTCCAAGGAAAACCCGTTTCCTAAAAAAGCAAACCCCCCTTCCAAAAAAAACCATGCAACGAGCAAACCCCCACAGAACCTGACCTTTCCCGAGGAACCCGGCCAGAGCCCCCCGGGGCCTTTCCAAAAACCAGTGCTACAGGGGCCCGGGCCCCTTTCCGGAAAACCCGGCCGGCCTAAAAAAGCTCGACCCAAAAAAACAGTGCTTTGGCCTTCCGAGATCCAGTGCTACAGTGCACCCAAAACCTTACCGAAAAAACCCGTGCTACAGAGGCTGACCTTCCAGAGAACCCGTGCTACAGAGCCCAAAAACGACCCAAAAAACAGACTGACCTTCCCGAGAAACCCGGCTACAGAGCCTGACCTTCCAAAAGAAAACCCGTGCCTTTCAGAGCCTTTACCTTCCCCGAGAACCAGTGCCACAGAACATTGACAACACAAAGCGTTGACCTTCCAGAGTACCAGTGCTACAGAGCGCCGACGTTCTAGAGAACCAATGCTACAGAGCATCGACAACACAGCATCCAGAGCGCTGCCTTCCAGAGAACAGTGCCACAGAGCAACGCCCTTCCCCAAGAACCAATGCTACAGAGCACCGACCTTCCAGATAACCAGTGCTACAGAGCACCGAACTTCCAGAGAACCAGTGCTAAAGAGCGCCCCAACAAGAGCGCTGACCTTGCCCGAGAACCAGGCCACAGAGTCCGACCGACCTTCCGAGAAGCCCCCCAATGCTACAAAGCACCGACCTTCCAGAGAACCAGTGCTACAGAGCGCTGACCTTCCAGAGAACCAGTGCTATAGAGCGATGACCTTCCAGAGAACCAGTGCTATAGAGCATCGACAACACAGAGCGCTGACCTTCCAGAGAACCATGCTAGGAGAGCACCGACCTTCCAGAGAACAGTGCGACAAGAGCATCGACAGAACAGATGCGCTGACCTTCAGAGAACCAGGCTATAGAGCAATCATCAAGAAACAGAGAGCGTTGACCTTCCAGATAACCAGTGCTACAGAGCATTGACAACACCGAGCTTTGACCTTCCAGAGAACCAGTGCTACAGAGCACCGATCTTCCAGAGAACCAGTGTTACAGAGCACTGATCTTCCAGAGAACCAGTGCTATAGAGCATCGACAACACAGAGCGTTGAACTTCCAGAGAACCAGTGCTACAGAGCGCCGACCTTCCAGGGAACCAGTGCTACAGAGCACCGATCTTCCAGAGAACCAGTGCTACAGAGCCCTGATCTTCCAGAGAACCAGTGCTACAGAGCACCGACAACACAGAGCACCGACCTTCCTGAGAACCAGTGCTGCAGAGCACCGACCTTCCAGAGAACCAGTGCTAAAGAGCATCAACAAAACACAGAGCATTGACGTTCCAGAGAACCAGTGCTACAGAGCATCGACAAAACAGAGCGTTGACCTTCTAGAGAACCAGTGCTACAGAGCATCGACAACACAGAGCGCTGACCTTCCAGAGAACCAGTGCCACAGAGCAACGACCTTCCAGAGAACCAATGCTATAGAGCACCGACCTTCCAGATAACCAGTGCTACAGAGCACCGACCTTCCAGAGAACCAGTGCTACAGAGCATCGACACCCACAGAGCGTGCCACCCCAACACAGACCGCTGACCTCCAGAGCAACCAGTGCCAACAAGAGCACCGACCTTCCAGAGAACCAATGCTACAAAGCACCGACCGTCCAGAGAACCAGTGCTACAGAGCGCTGACCTTCCAGAGAACCAGTGCTACAGAGCTATTGACCTTCCAGAGAACCAGTGCTACAGAGCGCCTGAACCTTCCAGAGAACCAGTGCTACAGAGCGATGACCTTCCAGAGAACCAGTGCTATAGAGCATCGACAACACAGAGCGCTGACCTTCCAGAGAACCAGTGCTACAGAGCCCCCGACCTTACCAGAGAACCAGTGCTACAGGCACCTACCTTCCATATAACCCGTGCACAGAAGCACCGACGCACAGTGCGCTGCCCTTCCAGAGAACCAGTGCTATAGCGCACCGACAACACAGAGCACCTACCTTCCAGAGAACCCGTGCTACAGAGCATCGACAGCACAGTGCGCTGACCTTCCAGAGAACCAGTGCTATAGAGCATCGACAACACAGAGCGTTGACCTTCCAGAGAACCAGTGCTACAGAGCACCGACCTTCCAGAGAACCAGTGCTACAGGGCACCTACCTTCCAGAGAACCAGTGCTACAGAGCATCGACAGCACAGTGCGCTGACCTTCCAGAGAACCAGTGCTATAGCGCACCGACAACACAGAGCACCGACCTTCCAGAGAACCAGTGCTACAGAGCATCGACAACACTGAGCGTTGACCTTCCAGAGAACCAGTGCTACAGAGCACCGATCTTCTAGAGAATCAGTGTTGCAGAGCACTGAACTTCCAGAAAACCAGTGCTACAGAGCACCGACCTTCCAGGGAACCAGTGCTACAGAGCACCGATCTTCCAAAGAACCAGTGCTACAGAGCCCTGATCTTCCAGAGAACCAGTGCTATAGAGCACCGACAACACAGAGCACTGACCTTCCAGAGATCCAGTGCTAAAGAGCATCATCAAAACAGAGAGCGTTGACCTTCCAGAGAACCAGTGCTACAGAGCATTGACAAAATAGAGCGTTGAACTTCCAGAGAACCAGTGCCATAGAGCACCGATCTTCCAGAGAACCAGTGCTACTGAGCACTGATCTTCCAGAGAACCAGTGCTACAGAGCACTGATCTTCCAGAGAACAAGTGCTACAGAGCATCGACAGCACAGTGCGCTGACCTTCCAGAGAACCAGTGCTATAACGCACCGACAACACAGAGCACCGACCTTCCAAGATAGAACAGCTGCTAACAGGAGCATCGACAACACAGAGCGTTGACCTTCCAGAGAACCAGTGATACAGAGCATCAACAACACAGAGCGTTGACCTTACAGAGAACCAGTGCTAGAGAGCACCGATCTTCCAGAGAACTAGTGCTACAGAGCACCGCCACCACAGAGCACCGACCTTCTAGAGAACCAGTGCTACAGAGCTCCAACCTTCCAGAGAACCAGTGCTACAGAGCATCGACAACACAGAGCGCTGACCTTCCAGAGAACCAGTGCTAACAGAGCACCGACCTTCCATAGAACCAGTGCTACAGCGCATCGACAACACAGAGCGCTGACCTTCCAGAGAACCAGTGCTACAAAGCAGCGACAACACAGAGCACTGACCTTCCAGAGAACCAGTGCTACAGAGTGCCGACCTTCCAGAGAACCAGTGCTATAGAGCATCGACAACACAGAGCGCTGACCTTCCAGAAAACCAGTGCTACAAGGCGCTGGACTTCCAGAGAACCAGTGCTACAGAGTGCTGAACTTCCAGACAACCAGTGCTATAAAGCACCGACAACACAGAGCGCTGACCTTCCAGAGAACCAGTGCTACAGAGCATCGACAACACAGAGCACTGACTTTCCAGAGAACCGGTGCTACAGAGCATCGACAACACAGAGCACTGACTTTCCTGAGAACCAGTGCTACAGAGCACCGACAACACAGCGCGCCGACCTTCCAGAGAACCAGTGCTACAGAGCACCGACAACACAGAGCGCTTAACTTCCAGAGAACCAGTGCTACAGAGCACCGACAACACAGAGCGCTGACCTTCCAGAGAACCAGTGCTACAGAGCACCGACAACACTTGCGTCCTCCATGTTGGACCCTAGAGCCCTTACGTCCTCCATGTTGGACCCTAGAGCTCTTGCATCCTCCATGTTGGACCCTAGAGCTCTTGCATCCTCCATGTTGGACCCTAGAGCTCTTGTCCTCCATGTTGGACCCTAGAGCTCTTGCATCCTCCATGTTGCACCCTAGAGCTCTTGCATCCTCCATGTTGGACCCTAGAGCCCTTGCTTCCTCCATGTTTGACCCTAGAGCCCTTACGTCCTCCATGTTGGACCCTAGAGCTCTTGAATCCTCCATGTTGGACCCTAGAGCTCTTGTGTCCTCCATGTTTGACCCTAGAGCCCTTACGTCCTCCATGTTGGACCCTAGAGCTCTTGTGTCCTCCATGTTTGACCCTAGAGCCCTTACGTCCTCCATGTTGGACCCTAGAGCTCTTGCCTCCTCCATGTTGGACCCTAGAGCCCTTGCTTCCTCCATGTTTGACCCTAGAGCCCTTACGTCCTCAATGTTGGACCCTAGAGCTCTTGAATCCTCCATGTTGGACCCTAGAGCTCTTGCGTCCTCCATGTTTGACCCTAGAGCTCTTGCATCCTCCATGTTTGACCCTAGAGCTCTTGCATCCTCCATGTTGGACCCTAGAGCTCTTGCATCTTCCATGTTGTACCCTAGAGCCCTTGCTTCCTCCATGTTTGACCCTAGAGCCCTTACGTCCTCCATGTTGGACCCTAGAGCTCTTGAATCCTCCATGTTGGACCCTAGAGCTCTTGAGTCCTCCATGTTGGAACCTAGAGCTCTAGCGTCCTCCATGTTGGACCCTACAGCTCTTGCGTCCTCCATGTTGGACCCTACAGCTCTCGATCCTCCATGTTGGACCTACAGCTCTCGCGTCCTCCATGTTGGACCCTACAGCTCTCGCCTCCTCCATGTTGGACCCTACAGCTCTCGCGTCCTCCATGTTGGATCCTACAGCTCTAGCGTCCTCCATGTTGGACCCTACAGCTCTCGCGTCCTCCATGTTGGACCCTACAGCTCTCGCGTCCTCCATGTTGGACCCTACAGCTCTCGCGTCCTCCATGTTGGACCCTACAGCTCTCGCATCCTCCATGTTGGACCCTACAGCTCTCGCGTCCTCCATGTAGGACCCTACAGCTCTTGCGTCCTCCATGTTGGACCCTACAGCTCTTGCGTCCTCCATGTTGGACCCTACAGCTCTTGCGTTCTCCATGTTGGACCCTACAGCTCTTGCGTCCTCCATGTTGGACCCTAGAGTTCTTGCATCCTCCATGTTGAACCCTAGAGCTCTTGCATCCTCCATGTTGGACCCTAGAGCTCTTGCGTCCTCCATGTTGGACCCTACAGCTCTTGCGTCCTCCATGTTGGACCCTAGAGCTCTTTCATCCTCCAAGTAGGACCCTAGAGCTCTTACATCCTCCATCACCCACATTTCCCCCACCCTTGGTTGAACTTGATGGACACGTGCCTTCTTTCAACCGTACTATCTAAGTAACTATGTTGGACTCTACAGCTCTTGCATCCTCCATGTTGGACCCTACAGCTCTTGCATCCTCCATGTTGGACCCTATAGCTCTTGCATTCTCCATGTTGGACCCTATAGCTCTTGCATCCTCCATGTTGGACCCTCCAGCCCTTGCGTCCCCCATGTTGGACCCTAGAGCCCTTCCGTCCTCCATGTTGGACCCTAGAATTCTTACATCACCCCTGTTGGACCCTAGAGTTCTTACATCCTCCATGTTGGATCCTAGAGTTCTTACATCCTCCATGTTGGACCCTAGAGCTCTTGCATCCTACATGTTGGACCCTAGAGCTCTTGCATCCTACATGTTGGACCATTCAGCTCCTGCATCCACCATGTTGGACCCTTCAGCTCCTGCATCCACCATGTTGGACCCTTCAGCTCCTGCATCCATACTCCATGTTGGACCCTACGGCTCTTACATCCTCCCTCCATGGACCCTACAACTCTTGAATCCTCCCTCCTTGGACCCTAGAGCTCTTGCAAATTTCATCCATGTGGGACCCTAGAGCTCTTTTATCCTTCTTCTCACCACTTGCACACATTTTAGGTGAATAGAACAAGCCTTGTGGGACCCTAGAGCTCTTTTATCCTTCTTCTCACCACTTGCACACATTTTAGGTGAATAGAACAAGCCTTGTTGGACCCTTCAGCTCCTGCATCCGTATCCGTTGGACCCAGGCTTTCTTTTTCCCCCCCTGGCCCTACAACTCTTGATTTTCCCTCCTTGGACCTAGAGTCTTGCAAATTTCATCCTTTTGGGACCCTAGAGCTCTTTTTCCCCCTTCTCACCCCCTTGCAAAAATTTTGGTGATTTGAAACAAGCCTTAAAATTTATTAAATTCCCCGCAACGGCGATGCCCCGCTTTTCCCCCGGGGCCGGAGTCCTCGAAATGCCATGCCAAATTTTTACTGGCAAAAGGAGGGGCCCCCCCTGCAAAAGACAAAGGATATTAGTCCCGATTTGGTTATACCTTCAATTTCTGAAACCAGATATTGCAGGGGGACCCAGGGGCCCCTGTAAAACAAAGCAAGCATTAATATTTCTATGCAAGACTGGGGAAGGGCACCAAAAGGGTGCCCGCCGGCCCCGGCACAACAGGCGCCCCAGCCCCCATCCACGAGGCCCCAGTGCCCGGGCACACAAAAGGCCCCCCCGCACCAACACAGTGCCCCAGTGGGGACGCGCCCCGGAACCAAAAACATGCCCAGGCCCGGAACCCAAAAACAGGGGTCACAGCGCCCCCCAACCCAAAAACAGTGCCCCTGCCCAAAACCAGTGCCCACAGCGCCCCGGCACCAACACAGTGCCCACAGCGTCCTTGAACCCAACACAGCGCCCCGGCACCAACACAGTGCCCACAGCACTCCAGAACCCAACACAGCGCCCACAGCGAACCGGCACCAACAGAGCGTCCAAAGTGCCTCTGCACTAACACAGTGACCACAGCGCCACTGCACAAACACAGTGTCCAAATCACCCCGGCACCAACACAGTGCCCACAGCGCCCCGGCACCAACAGAGTGCCCACAGCTCCCCGGCACCACCAGAGTGCCCACCTCGCCCCGGCACCAACACAGGGCCCACAGCTCCCCGGCACTAACAGCGTGCCCACTGCTCCCCGGCACTAACAGAGTGCCCACAGCGCCCCGGCACCAACAGAGCGCCCGCAGCACCCCGTCACCAACAGAGCGCACACAGTGCCCGGACACCAACAGAGCGCCCACAGCGCCCCGGCACCAACAGAACGCACACAGCACCCGGCATCAACAGAGTGCACACAGCACCCCGGCACCAACACAGTACCCACAGCCCCCCGGCACCAAAAAGAGTGCACACAGCACCCCGGCACCAACAGAGTGCACACAGCTCCCCGGCACCAACAGAGTGCCCACAGCACCCCGGCACCAACAGAGTGCACACAGCACCCGGCACCAACAGAGTGCCCACAACACCCCGGCACCAACACAGTGCACACAGCACCCCGGCACCAACAGAGTGCACACAGCACCCCGGCACCAACAGAGTGCACACAGCACCCGGCACCAACAGAGTGCCCACAGCGCCCCGGCACCAACAGAGTGCACACAGCACCCCGGCACCAACAGAGTGCCCACAGCACCCCGGCACCAACAGAGTGCACACAGCACCAACAGAGTGCACACAGCACCCGGCACCAACAGAACGCACTCGGCACCCGGCACCAACAGAGTGCCCACAGTGCCCCGGAACCCAACACAGTGCCCACAGCGCCCCGGCACCAACACAGTGCCCACAGCACCCCAGAACCCAAAATAGTGTCCACAGCGCCCCGGAACCCAACACAGTGCCCACAGCGCCCCGGAACCCAACACAGCGCCCACAGCGCCCCGGAACCCAACACAGTGTCCACAGCGCCTCTGCACCAACACAGTGCCCACAGCGCCCCGGCACCAACACAGTGCCCACAGCGTGCACCAACAGAGTGCACAAAGCACCCATACGACCTTCAGCACAAACGTAGGGGACCCGGAGATTGGCCCCTGCACAGAGTGTCCCCAGCATGAAGCTGCCCTGAGGCTGATGCAGGGAGGTTATCTAGAACTGCTTTAGTTCTTTTTATTAATTTCTATATTGCTGTCATATTCCACAGTGCAGTACACAGATTGCCATCATTCACATGTAAGTTACTTACAGGAAACCAGGACATGCTTCTACCTGCCAGGAAGTAGCCACCCACAGTGCCACGGTTAGCACGACGCATGGACTGGAGGGAAAAAAATGAAAGGAGAGAACGTGAAAAGAGAGGACGTAGAAAGGAGAGGACATAGAAAGGAGAGAACGAACGTAGAAAGGAGAGAACGAACGTATCGTAGAAAGGAGAGAACGTAGAAAGGAGAGAACAAACGTAGAAAGGAGAGAACAAACGTAGAAAGGAGAGAACAAACGTAGAAAGGAGAGAACACCCATAGACAGGAGAGAACAAACGTAGAAAGGAGAGAACAAACATAGAAAGGAGAGAACGAATGTAGAAAGGAGAGAACGAATGTAGGAAGGAGAGAATGAAAGTAGAGAGGAGAGAACGTAGAAAGGAGAGAACGTAGAGAGGAGAGCACGTAGAAAGGAGCGTCCGTAGAAAGGAGATAACATAGAAAGGAGAGAACATAGAAAGGAGAGAACATAGAAAGGAGAGAACATAGAAAGGAGAGAACATAGAAAGGAGAGAACATAGAAAGGAGAGAACATAGAAAGGAGAGAACATAGAAAGGAGAGAACATAGAAAGGAGAGAACATAGAAAGGAGAGAACGCGGTTGGTGAGAATGAATGAAGAGAGAACATGAAAGGCAAGACCTACACTCACTGAAACCCTAACCCTTGACAAGACCTACACTCACCGAAACCCTAACCCTTGACAAGACCTACACTCACCGAAACCCTAACCCTTGACAAGACCTACACTCACCGAAACCCTAACCCTGACCCTTGACAAGACCTACACTCACCGAAACCCTAACCCTTGACAAGACCTACATTCATCAAAACCCTAACACTGTTCATTGACATAACCTGTACTCAACCAAAACCCTGACAAGACCTACACTCACCGAAACCCTAACCCTTGACAAGACCTACACTCACCGAAACCCTAACCCTGATCCTTGACAAGACCTACACTCAACTGAAACCCTGACCTTTGACAAGACCTACACTCACCGAAACCCTAACCCTTGACAAGACCTACACTCACCGAAACCCTAACCCTGACACTGGACAGG
>JAODAL010082278.1:0-11629 GCA_025379985.1 Phyllomedusa bahiana
GCCTTGGGGCCCCGGGATGGTGGTGTTGGCTCTATGGCTCCCAGCAGTGTGGGTGCAGTCACATGTGGGGCCCCCTGGATGGTGTTGTTGGCTCCAAGGACCTCAGCAGCTGTGGGTGCAAGTCAGCATGTGGGCCCCTGGATGGTGGTGTTGGCTCTATGGCCCCTCCAGCAGCTGTGGGTGCAGTCAGCATTTTGGGGCCCCTGGATGGTGGTTTTTGGCTCTATGGACCCTCCAGCAGCTGTGGGTGCAGTCAGCATGTGGGGCCTCTGGATGGTGGTGTTGGCTCTATGGCTCCTCCAGCAGCTGTGGGTGCAGTCAGCATGTGGGGCCTCTGGATGGTGGTGTTGGCTCTATGGACCCTCCAGCAGCTGTGGGTGCAGTCAGCATGTGGGGCCTCTGGTTGGTGGTGTCTCTATGGCTCCTGCAGCAGCTGTCGGTGCAGTCAGCATGTGGGGCCCCTGGATGGTGGTGTTGGCTCTATGGCTCCTGCAGCAGCTGTGTGTGCTGTCAGCATGTGGGGCCCCTGGATGGTGGAGTTGGCTCTATGTCTCCTGCAGCAGCTGTGTGTGCAGTCAGCATGTGGGGCCCCTGGATGGTGGTGTTGGCTCTATGGACCCTCCAGCAGCTGTGGGTGCAGTCAGCATGTGGGGCCCCTGGATGGTGGTGTTGACTCTATGCAGGGCTGGACTGGGAATAAAAATCAGCCCTGGCACAGAGCCCTCACCAGCCCACATACAATATCCGCTTAAAAAATGTCCCTTGTTCTCGCACCTTGCCACTTTCTAAAATATACTACACTATAAAGCTGCTTTCACACAGAGCACTTTTGGTGCGTTTTTTATGTGTTTTTGATGCATTTTTTATGTGTTTTTGATGCGTTTATTATGTGTTTTTGGTGCGGTTTTGTGCAGAAAGGCAGAGCAGTTAATACCGAACATTTCTGCACAAAAAACGTATCAAAAAATGCACCAATACCGCTCTGTGTGAGAGCCCCCTACACACAAGCAAGAAAGAAACAGTGGTGCAGAGAAACCCCTCATCACAGAGTCAGGTGTGCACTTTACAATGCAGGACAAGCCCACACTGAAATTACATAAGCACCAGCACAACCTACAACCAATCACATCCCCCGTAGTCAGGTCACCATCACATGAATACAGCACTGACTCAGCACAGAAGTAAACTTACCCCCGACAGCAGGGACTCACAGGAGACGTCATCTCTGATGGGAGTTGTTCTCTTCTCCTTTTCTTCTTTTGGCCCAAACCTCCATGATGTCTTCTCTGATGAGTCGTTCCCTTCCATTTCTTTCTCTGTCCGGTACAGCATGCAATGTCTTCTTCTAGTGGTAATTACTCGTCCCCGTAGAATTTAACACAAATACATCTTAGACTCCTCTCTTTTCAAGCACTTTCCTATAAATTCCCCAAACAGTTTATTTTAGACCCGAAAAATTAGAAGTGAAAAAATGTCAGATAGTGGCATGTAAATAGGTAGACCCCCATTAGGCAGGCAGGGCCAGTATGTAGGTAGACAGGGCCAGTATGTAGATAGGCAGGGCCAGTATGTAGGCAGGCAGGGCCAGTATGTAGGTAGGCAGGGACAGTATGCAGGCAGGCAGGGCCACTTATAGGCAGACAGGGACAGTATATAGGCAGACAGGGACAGTATATAGGCAGACAGGGACAGTATTTAGGCAGGCAGGGGCAGTATATAGGCAGGCAGGGGCAATATATTGGTAGACAGGGCAGTGTATAGGTAGGAAGGGCTATTATAGGCATCCAGGGCAGGGTATAGGCATCCAGGGCAGGGTATAGGCAGCCAGGGCAGGGTATAGGCAGCCAGGGCTATTATAGGCAGCCAGGGCAGGGTATAGGTAGCCAGGGCAGGGCATCATATAGCCAGGGCAGGGTATGGGTAGCCAGGGCAGGGTATATGTAGCCAGGGCAGGGCATCATATAGCTAGGCAGGGTATGGGTAGCCAGGGCAGGGCATCATATAGCCAGGCAGGGTATGGGTAGCCAGGACAGGGTATAGGTAGCCAGGGCAGGGCATCATATAGCCAGGCAGGGTATGGGTAGCCAGGGCAGGGTATCATCTAGCAGGGCAGGGCATCCTATAGCCAGGCAGGGTATGGGTAGCCAGGGCAGGGTATAGGTAGCCAGGGCAGGGTATCATATAGCCAGGGCAGGGCATCATATAGCCAGGGCAGGGCATAGGTAGCCAGGGCAGGGCAACATATAGCCAGGCAGGGTATAGGTAGCCAGGGCAGGATATCATATAGCCAGGGCAGGGTATAGGTAGCCAGGGCAGGGCATCATATAGCCAGGCAGGGTATAGGTAGCCAGGGCAGGGTATAGGTAGCCAGGGCAGGGCATCATATAGCCAGGGCAGGGTATCATATAGCCAGGCAGGGTATAGGTAGCCAGGGCAGGGTATAGGTAGCCAGGCAGGGTATCATATAGCCAGGGCAGGGTATAGGAAGCCAGGGCAGGGCATCATATAGCCAGGGCATCATATAGCCAGGCAGGGTATAGGTAGCAAGGGAAGGGTATACGTAGCCAGGGCAGGGTATAGTTAGCCAGGGCATGGTATCATATAGCCAGGCAGTATATAGGCAGCCAGGACAGGGTATCATATAGCCAGGGCAGGGTATAGGTAGCCAGGGCAGGGCATCATATAGCCAGGGCAGTATATAGGCAGCCAGGGCAGGGTATCATATAGCCAGGCAGGGTATAGGTAGCCAGGGCAGGGCATCATATAGCCAGGGCAGGGTATAGGTAGCCAGGGCAGGGCATCATATAGCCAGGGCAGGGTATAGGTAGCCAGGGCAGGGTAATGGTAAGCCAGGAAGGGCATCATATAGCCAGGGCAGGGCATAGATAGCCAGGGCAGGGATTAGGTAGCCAGGGCAGGGCATCATATAGCCAGGCAGGGTATAGGTAGCCAGGGCAGGGTATAGGTAGCCAGGGCAGGGCATCATATAGCCAGGGTAGGGTATAGGTAGCCAGGTCAGGGCATTATATAGCCAGGGCAGGGTATAGGTAGCCAGGGCAGGGTATAGGTAGCCAGGCAGGGTATCATATAGCCAGGGCAGGGTATAGGTAGCCAGGGCAGGTCATCATATAGCCAGGGCAGGGCATCATATAGCCAGGGCAGGGTATAGGTAGCCAGGGCAGGAAATAAGGCAGACAGGGAAGGGTATCAAATAGCAAGGGAGGGTATAGGTAGCCAGGGCAGGGCATCATATAGCCGGGGCAGGGTATAGGTAGCCAGGCAAGGTATAGGTAGCCAGGGCAGGGCATCATATAGCCAGGGCAGGGTATAGGTAGCCAGGGCAGGGCATCATATAGCCAGGGCAGGGTATAGGTAGCCAGGGCAGGGAATCATATAGCCAGGCAGGGTATAGGTAGCCAGGGCAGCGTATAGGTAGCCAGGGCAGGGTATAGGTAGCCAGGCAGGGTATAGGTAGCCAGGGCCTCATATAGCCAGGGTATAGGTATCCAGGGCAGGGCATCATATAGCCAGGGCAGGGCATAGGTAGCCAGGGCAGGGCATCATATAGCCAGGCAGGGTATAGGTAGCCAGGGCAGGGCATCATATAGCCAGGCAGTGTATAGATAGCCATGGTAGGGTATACGTAGCCAGGGAAGGGTATAGGTATCCATGGCAGTATATAGGCAGCCAGGACAGGGTATCATATAGCCAGGCAGGGTATAGGCAGCCAGGGCAGGGAATCATATAGCCAGGGCAGGGTATAGGTAGCCAGGGCCGGGTATAGGTAGCTAGGGCAGTATATAGGCAGCCAGGACAGGGTATCATATAGCCAGGCAGGGTATAGGTAGCCAGGGCAGGGCATCATATAGCCAGGGCAGGGTATAGGGAGCCAGGGCAGGGCATCATATAGCCAGGGCAGGGCATCATATAGCCAGGGCAGGGTATAGGTAGCCAGGGCAGGGCATCATATAGCCAGGCAGGGTATAGGTAGCCAGGGCAGGGCATCATATAGCCAGGGCAGGGCATCATATAGCCAGGCAGGGTATAGGTAGCCAGGGCAGGGCATCATATAGCCAGGCAGGGTATAGGTAGCCAGGGCAGGGCATCATATAGCCAGGGCAGGGTATAGGTAGCCAGGCAGGGTATAGGTAGCCAGGGCAGGGTATAGGTAGCCAGGGCAGGGTATAGGTAGCCAGGGCAGGGCATCATATAGCCAGGCAGGGTATCAGTAGCCAGGGCAGGGCATCATATAGCCAGGGCAGGGCATCATATAGCCAGGCAGGGTATAGGTAGCCAGGGCAGGGCATCATATAGCCAGGGCAGGGTATAGGTAGCCAGGGCAGGGCATCATATAGCCAGGGCAGGGCATCATATAGCCAGGGCAGGGTATAGGTAGCCAGGGCAGGGTATAGGTAGCCAGGGCAGGGCATCATATAGCCAGGCAGGGTATAGGTAGCCAGGGCAGGGTATAGGTAGCCAGGGCAGGGTATAGGTAGCCAGGGAAGGGTATAGGTAGCCAGGGCAGGGCATCATATAGCCAGGCAGGTTATAGGTAACCAGGGCAGGGTATAGGTAGCCCAGGCAGGGCATCATATAGCCAGGCAGGGTATAGGTAGCCAGGGCAGGGTTAGGTAGCCAGGGCAGGGCATCATATAGCAAGGCAGGGTATAGGCAGCCAGGGCAGGGTTCATATAGCCAGGGCAGGGCTATTATAGGCAGCCAGGGACAGTAAGTAGTTTTAAAAAAATAAAATAATACTCACCCTCTGTCACCTACTCTTCACCTGCTCCGGAGCAGCTGCTCTCACCCGAGTGGGGGCCGCAGAGCGTCATCACATCGCGCACCTGCCCCGCGGCCTCCTGGGAGCTGAACAGGCGGGACAAGTAGATCCCGGTTGTTCAGCCTCGGCCGCTGCTTGCACCGCGCGGTGCAGGCGGCGGCCGTGATGGCTGCATGCCTGGGTCTGTGACCCGGCCGTGAAGCGTGTTTGGGGAGGGGGGTGTCGGTCCCTGCAGAGGGATCCGGTCGCTTATGTGGACCATTGGGCCCTGTAGTGCGCCACAGACCGCCGCGGGAACTCGGGGCCCGCCGGGGGGGAACACGTCCCTCGGTGGGCGTATCGAGCCATCCTGCGGCCGGACCCGCGGCCCGCCGGGCAAATGCCCGGTTTGCCCTATGGGCAGTCCGGGCCTGGCTCTATGGCCCCTCCAGCAGCTGTGGGTACAGTCAGCATGTGGGGCCCCTGGATGGTGGTGTTGGCTCTATGGCCCCTCCAGCAGCTGTGGGTGCAGTCAGCATGTGGGGCCCCTGGATGGTGGTGTTGGCTCTATGGCCCCTCCAGCAGCTGTGGGTGCAGTCAGCATGTGGGGCCCCTGGATGGTGGTGTTGGCTCTATGGCCCCTCCAGCAGCTGTGGGTGCAGTCAGCATGTGGGGCCCCTGGATGGTGGTGTTGGCTCTATGGACCCTCCAGCAGCTGTGGGTACAGTCAGCATGTGGGGCCCCTGGATGGTGGTGTTGGCTCTATGGCTCCTCCAGCAGCTGTGGGTGCAGTCGGCTCCAGATACCTGTGACAACCTACCAGGACCTTATGAAGTCACTCCTGGCCTGTTTAGCTGCTGCTCAGAGTAAGGGCGCGTTCCCACGGCACAGGACAAATACCGGCCGGTTTTGTCCTGTTTTGTGGTCGTCCCCACGGCGCGGGGGGGGGGGGATGGCGCCTTTTCTCCGCGATGAGCACTCCCTCTTCACATTGGCTAGCACAGATTCCTTGCACAATGTGTTGCGGCCGGACTGCTGCACGGGTTTTCCATAGAGCACAATTGTGCTCATTTTCGGATGGGTTTTCAGGCGGTCTGAGAAACCGCAAACCGGCTGAAAGACCGTCCGAAAACCCGTGCTGTGGGGACATGCCCTAATTGGACTGTGTTGTGTGATATTATGTTTCTATTGATTCCATGAATATGTTACAATGTATTTGATGTAATTTTGTAACCTTTGCTTTCCCTTCTCTGCTGAGGAGCCTCCCGTGCAGGAGATATCATAATCGTCGGATCTGAGATCTATAGATCTGACTTATTATTTCCTGCAGAAGCTGGGACCAGTCCTGACCCTCCTGGATCTGAACGATCTCGCCCCGGCCCGTGCACTCATGGAGCATTGGCCCAATTTCCAGCACGTAGAGGCCTATGAACTGTCACGGTCCGTGCCGTGGTCTCTGTTCTGGGCCATGGTTAAGGCCATGTTCCTGTCCTTACGCCGCGGCCTCTGCTGCGAACGTTCCTGTTGCCGCTGCTTGCCCACCTGCAGTTGCTGTGCGGCTTTTGCCATGCTGCTCCTCCATCTTGGCTGCTGCCCTATTCCTTATAGCTCTATAGAGGGCGGCAGCGGCCACGTCTTCCCTTCCTTTATTCCCACAGTGTGTAGCAGGGTTGGGCTTCCTCTACCAATCCCCTTCCACCTGTGGGGTTATATCCTGCTCCTCCCTGCACTCCCTGCCTGATCCTTGTTGTTGTATGTAGTGGTTTGTCTCATGTTTGTCAGTCTGGTGTGCACTGTCTTGTTTGTGTCCTTGTGGTTTCCTCTATGTTGTTGGTTAGTCTCCATGCTGGTGTCCATGTCTCTGAGCCTCCTTGCCATGGTCCGTGCCTGTGTTCTTGCCATGTTTATGCCTTGGTTCCTAGCCAGTGTCCTAGCTTTATTCTCTGCTCATGTTCTTGGTGTTGTGTCCAGTCAGTCTATGTTTTTGTACCTTGCCTTCCGTTTAACCTTCCTGGTTGGCATCTGTTTAGTCCTGTCTGTCTGTTTGTACCTGCACATATTTACTCCTAGTCTGCTATATCTTTGTCCCTAAATCTGTTGGTGCCTAGCATTAGCACTTGTGGCCTGTCTGGTCAGCTGCCACTGCTGGGGATTGCTCTGAGGTCACACCTGGTGGCTGTCGGGGAAGCCCTCCTTACCATCAAAGGCTCCGTGAAGATGCCGACGGCCAAGCCCGGCAGTGGTCCAGTGGGTCCACTACCCGCTCACCTATTACAGTAGGATCAGGCCGTAGACTCTGCTCACATTCTACCCTCTGCTTTCTTGGTCTATGCGCAGGTCTCGCTTTTTGGCACTTCCTTTTTTTGTATGTGTGGGAGTGTTTTTTTTCCCTTGTCTTTTTGGTGTTTGGCAGCTGCTGACCACTCTTCCGAGTCCCTGTGGCTTAAGCAAGGTTCACACGGCTTATTGCTGACGTAATTGCGAGGAACGGATTTCGCTACGCAATTACACCGGCAGCCGTGCAGCGGGGGCGGGGGGCCAGCAGCTCGCCGGCCCCCTAGACATTCATTATTCACGGCACATACACGCCGTAAATAATGTGCATGTCACTTTCTCCCCCCGCGGCGGATTCGCCGAGCGGGGAAAGGAGACGGAATCCATAGTTCTATATGAGAACTGTGGATTACCGTAATGACTGGGTCGTATTCCAGCCGTACTGTAGCGCAAATCCGGCGCGCAGTACGGCTGCAATCAGTCACAACATACGCCGTGTGAACGGCCCCTTACGGTCTTTCCCTGAGTCCACCCCCACCATTCTGCCTAGAGCCCTGTTGGTTCCTCCTGTGTACCTCCATTTCCTAGGTATTCCCAGTACTGACTATCATGCAGCCGGGAGTTTGGTTTTGGGGTTGCCCCCAGAGAAGTTTCGGTGCCCAGACTTATGTGGGACTTCCATTCTGTGGTTTTGGAGGAGTGTACTGTCACGGTCCGTGCCGCAGTCTCTGTTCTGGGCTGTAGATATGGCCGTGTTCCTGTCCTTACGCCGCGGCCTCTGCTGTGAACCACGGTCGCACCTGTGTTCCTGTCGCAGATCCGGTTCCTGTTGTGGTGCCGCTGTCACTGTGAACGCTCCTGTCGCCGCTGCTTCCCACCTGCGGTTGCTGTGCGGCTTTTCCTTGCTGCTCCTCCATCTTGGCTGCTGCCCTAATTCCTTGTCTCTCTATAGAGGGTGGTGGTCGCATCCTGCCCTCATTCCCACAGTGTGCAGCATGGTTGGGCTTCCTCTGCCAATCCCCTTCCACCTGTGGGGTTATAAGCCTGCTCCTCCTCACACTCCCGGCCTGATCCTTGTTGTGTTATGCCCTCATGGTGTGGGCTGTTGTATGTAGTGGTTTGTCTTATGTCTGTCAGGCTGGTGTGTGCCGTCTTGTTGGTTAGTCTCCATGCTGGTGTCCATGTCTCTGAGCTTTCTTGCCATGGTCCGTGCCTGTGTTCTTGCCATGTTTATGCCTTGGTTCCTGGCCAGTGTCCTAGCTTTAGTCCCCTGCTCATGTTCTTGGGTGTTGTGTCCAGTCAGGGCTATGTTTTTGTACCTTGCCTTCCGTTTAACCTTCCTGGTTGGCATCTGTTTTAGTCCTGTCTGTCTGTTTGTTTCCTGCACATATTTACTCCTAGTCTGTATATCTTTGTCCCTAACTCTGTTGGTGCCTAGCATTAGCACTTGTGGCCTGTCTGGTCAGCTGCCACTGCTGGGGACTGCTCTGAGGTCACACCTGGTGGCTGTCGGGGAAGCCCTCCTTACCATCTGAGGCTCTGTGAAGATGCCCGACGGCTGCTTAGTTATGCCCCCTCGGAGCAAGCCCGGCAGTGGTCCAGTGGGTCCACTGCTTTATCCGCTCACTCGTTACATGAACGTTGGCAGCTCTTCCACCTTCCCTGGGACATCACTGTCACATGGCATATGTGAGAAATGCGAATAAACTGTGGGGAAAGCTGCAGGGTCGGGCACATAGACTCCGAAGCCCAGGAGAGGAAGGAAGCCTTATGGTTCCCCAATGTAGTTCAGTCATGATGGGCTGAAGACGGGGCCATGATAAGGAGATCCAAGCCCCAAACTGCGAAACGCAATGGATAGTCCCATGGTCTGTCGCACACGTGGCCCCTTAAGTCAAGCTTTCTCCACAACTTCTCCTTCTTGTGACTAGAGCCATTGCTGGTGCTGTATAATGCACTAACAATAACGCAGGAATGGACACATTGGGCACAAAAAAACTGTGTGTGTGTATATATATATGAGTACACACAATGCAATATGCATTATCCCTGTACCGGGACATTGCCGTGTGCATTATCCCTGTACCGGGACATCGCCATGTGCATTATCATTGTACCGGGACATCGCCGTGTGCATGATCCCTGTACCGGGACATCGCCGTGTGCATGATCCCTGTACCGGGACATCGCCGTGTGCATTATCCCTGTACCGGGACATCGCCGTGTGCATTATCCCTGTACCGTGACATCGCCCTGTGCATTATCCCTGTACCGTGACATCGCCCTGTGCATTATCCCTGTACCGTGACATCGCCCTGTGCATTATCCTTTTACCGGGACATCGCCCTGTGCATTATCCCTGTATCGGGACAACGGGTAGGCAGAGGTAGGCATCGCCTAGGGCGCCTACCTTCTGCCTTTTCCTAAGGGGTGCAGGCAGGGGCCCCGACCTCGCCGGGCTCCAGGCCGCTGCCGTGGGCCTGAAGCGCTGCTGGTCACTGTATGTGCGTCCGCTGGACACACATACAGCTGAGGGCTTCTGCAGAGCAGAGAGCGACCACTCCATGCTCCGCAGACAGTGTTGGACCAGCTCCAGGTCTGACACAGCGGGGCCACCGGGTCCTCATAGCGCTGAGGACCCGCCGCGGCCCCGCGCAGCTCAGCTGGCAGCGTTGAGATGAAGTGAGCTCATCGAGGAGGAGTGTCCCGGTGCTGGAGGCGTGACCTGAAGAGGAGCGCACGGCCGGGAAGCAGGTAAGGTAAGTATTAATGTTATTTTTAACTGCCTGTGTGCCCCTATATCTATATATGTCTGCCTGTGTGCCCCTATATCTACATATGCCTGCCTGTGTGCCCCTATAATTCTAAAATATAATGCCTGTGTGTCCCATATATATGCCTGCCTGTGTGCCCCCTATATATGCCTGCCTGTGTGCCCCTATATGCCTGCCTATGTGCCCCTTATATCTATATATGCCTGCCTGTGTGCCCCCTATATCTATATATGCCTGCCTGTGTTCCCCATTATTCCTGCCTCGGTGCCCCTATAGCTATATATGCCTGCCTATGTGCCCCCTATATCTATATATGCCTGCCTGTGTGCCCCCCTATATATGCCTGCCTGTGTGCCCCCTATATATATATATGCCTGCCTGTGTGCCTCCAATATCTATATATGCATGCCTGTGTGCCCCCTATATCTATATATGCCTGCCTGTGTGCCCCTTATATCTAAATATACTGCCTGTGTGCCCCCTCTATCTATATATGCCTGTCTGGGTGCCCCTATATACCTGCCTGAGTGCCTCTATATACCTGCCTGTGTGTCCTTATATCTATATGCCTGAGTGCCCCTAAATACCTGCCTGAGAGTGCCCCCCAAATACCTGCCTGAGAGTGCCCCTATATGCCTGACTGAGAGTGCCCCTATATATAAGAAACTTCAAAAACCCAGAAGTATAGTGGATATCTAGAGCTAACAAATTCCTCAAAAGCGACTTGAATAGTCTACGATGGTGTGGGATCGATCGTATTCCACCCTCCATGAGACGTGGCAATCTGGACCAACTGCTGCTCCAAAGGGAATGCTTTTGGATTTTTACGTTGAATACGGTCACCCCTAATGGGTTAAATGACCATTTGGATTTCAGTTGCTTTTTGTAATTTGTGCCTCTTTTTTCCCCCTTTTTCTTCCTCTCTTCTCTTCCCCCCCCCCCCTTTTTCTTGATTGCTGTATATTTCATTATTACAATTTTTGTTTTGTCTTGCATAATGTCTCTTTTTTTATATTCTTGCATCTCTGCTCTGGGTCTTTTATGGATCTGGTATCCATCGCCTGCCTTAAATACCGTGCTCTACTTCATTAGGCGCTGTGTGTTATCTTCACAGCGCCTTACTATTGGTTTTGAAGGTTTGCATATCTCATGCGTGCCTGGCATCCCTTCTGCGCATGCGCCGCTGTTGCCTGGGACGCATCTCGCCCCTGACTGCATGTCACGGACGCGCGCCCTTATGTGCAGCACACCGCGCTTGTTCGGCGTCTCTCTTGCTCGGCCACTGCTGGGACACCCTTACAGGGTGCGGGACGTTTTCCCTGCACTATCGCTCTGCAGGATTTTCTTATATGCTGATCGGTAAGCTTTCCACCTTTTTTTTTTTTTTTTAATTGACAATTTTTATTGATTTTTCAATTATTGTGACAAAACAAGTAAAACAACGGTGCAAATTGACACCTGAGAAATATAGTACACGTATAAGGCATGTGTGAATCAGGCATTGCACATATGCAATCAAACCTAAACGGAAGTAACATTGAGGCTGTGAATTAGACAAGGCTTACATGGTTACTCATTAAGCCATAGATCAAAGACTTTCAGCAAGCCTCATCAAAAAGAAACGCATAAAACTATAGATGCGGACATTAGACAAAAGGGGTAAGGTGATTGGGGGGGGGTGGAAAGAGAGGGAAGGGTTTTCTGATCAAGATGGTCCAACAAGCTGGTGCATGTCCCATGCGGACCAGATTTTATCAAAAGAATCCATGGAGCAGAATGTCATGGAGCAGGCGGGAGAAACCCATTCCCGTGTTTTGGGGGC
>JAODAL010082279.1:0-11629 GCA_025379985.1 Phyllomedusa bahiana
TGATTTTTTGGTCAGTTTTGCCCTCTTAAGTGCCCGGGGAATTTTATATGAAGCGATTCTAAACGGCGGCAGTCATTTGCTGTCATACTAAAACACAACTTTGAAGACCAAACTAAGCTCCCCCGCATTTTTAAGCATGGCACAACGTTCTACACACCCTGCGGGCTCTTGCACCGGGAAATGTTTTTTTTAAGCATTTCGGCCGAAGTAATTGGGACCAAATTTTATTTTTGTCGAAAAATTTCGGCAAGTGACCGAATCGAATTTTTGAGAAATTCGCCCATCTCTAACTGTAACCTTTTTAGAAGACCACCTCTTCAAAGGTGCACCTTCCTCAAGAACCTTCCAAGAGACATAACTCTTTTGTTCTTTTGTCTATATACTTGTTTAAGGACTCATGTTTTTATAGGGGATGAGGAATATAGATGAACCATAGAATGTATTGGAAAAAAAAAGAAAAATACATATTTGCATGTTGGAGTGAAAAATGCAAAGAAACTCCTCAGTTGTATCATTGACCTTACTGTGCTTTGGACTTAGTTTTGCTGTCTGGTATTAATTACATATTAAAGGGATTGTCTCACCATGTTGTTTCACAGAGCCACAGACAGCTTCAGACTCACACTTCCTGGCTAGGCTGTGGGTTGGATGTATAGCAGTGAAAAGCATATTAGGTCCATATTCCAAGCTCTTCTAATTTCACTAAGGCGCCGAAAGCAATCATAGACAAAATCTTTAGACTTTAAAGTAAAAAAATCAAAAAATTAATCTTTTTTGTTTGTTAAGATAAACCAGTTCCAAATCAGAAAAGGGGGAAACATAATAGCAAATTTCTTTTTAATTCTTTCCAGACGCTTTTAGGGGACCTGATAAAATATATATATCTTTTTCCCAAACAAGGTCAAATAAAAATCCCTCCCAAAACTATTTATATCCAAGACTGAGGGAGAACAAAGGGGGGACCTCATGTCTACAGAGGAAATTTCCACATAAACTAGAAAGGGATTCTTTTTTGAAGAGCAGTGAGATTGGAACTCTCTACCAAGGAACTTGTCATGGGACTTTACTAACATTCATAAAGGTCGGGCATTTCTAATGTAATAATATAAAAAAGTTTTAATAACCAGGATTTTGGAAAGGGTCTGGATCTTTCAATGTAATAAAGAACATTTATAGTACCAGGATTCTGGGGAAGGGTCTGGATCATTTCTAATTAATAATATAACAAATTATAATAACCAGATTTTGGAGAAGGGGCTGGATAATTTCTAGATGTAAAAAATATAACAGGGTTTTAATGACCAGGATTTTGGATAAGGGGGATACATTTTTTAGATGTAATAAATAACAAGTTAAAGTGACCGGGATTCTGGAGAAGGGTCTGGAACATTTCTAGATTAATAATTAACCCCGTTAAAATGACCAGGATTCTGGATAAGGGTCTGGATACATTTCTAGATGTAATAATATAACAAGTTATAGTGACCAGGATTCTGGAGAAGGGTCATTGATCCATGAATTTATTCAGTTTTTTTTTTTCAGCCTTACAAACTATATAACTATGTAATACTACTTAACATTCAGGTGTTTATATTTTATTAGATTATACTTTAAAGACCTGAAGATAGAGTACAATTAACTTTATATTTAATATTTAAATTTTAAATTGATTATTTTTATATGATAAGTGGGAAGCATCGTTTAACTCATTTTATATCCACAAAAACATAGTTTTAGTTCTCTTCATCTATTATTTATTTTATTTTTTTTACATTGAGGGCTTGAATATCTGATTGCTTGATTGTTTGTATTCTACACCGCAATGATATTTGTGTATTGCAATGTTGTGAATATTTACCACTCATCTATTACACCTGCCACCACAAATATAGCAATCAGCCCCCCATACAATGAGCTGCAGCACAACCTGCTTCCAGCTGCTGTCACTTGGAGAAAATGAAGTTAACCATGCTGGATAGAATAAGAATGAAAGAAGAGGATGTACTAAGAAAGGAGAACTATCCTACGAGCTAAGAAGAAGGGTGGAGCCAGGCTGGGGACAGAGATGTGGAGTGCCATGATGGGGACTGGGGACCGTAGCGGTGCCATACTGAGAAGGAGAGTGGAGCCATGATGGGGCCAGATATTGGGAGTGTTGCCATGATGAGGACTGGAGAGGGCAGAGGGGCCATATTGGGAACTGAGAAGGAGAGTGGAGAGATGCTGGAGACAGATAAGGGTAGTGGGAGCAATGATGGGGACTGGGAAAGGTAGTTGGGCCATAATGTGGACTGAGAAGGGGAGTAGAGCTAAGCTGGGACAGAAAAAGGGAGTGGGGCCGTAATCGGACCTGGGAATGTCAGTGGGGAAATAATAGGGACAGAAAAGGAGACCAGAGCTATGCTTAGCACTGGGAAGGGTAATTTAACTGTCCTGAGCACTGGGAAGGAAAGCAGAGCCATAATGGGGCCTGGGAAGGGTAATGGAGCCAGGATCAGGATAATCAAGGGGAGAGCTATGTTGGGGCACTGAGAAATTGCGTGTAACCATGCAAGGGACTGGGAAGAGGAGTGGAGACATGCTGGGGACTGATTGACTAAGAAGTATACAGTACATACTCTTTGCTGTACTGCAGTATTCTTGTAGCCAAGGGCTCTTCAACTGTTATGAAACCAAAACTTCCATCATGTACTACATGTCCCTGGTGGGATATACTAGTAAAGCACAGGTAGAGGATCACTGCACTGTCTGGATATTGAGTTATATTACATAGAAATTGCAAGACTAGATGCAAGGCAGTATAAGACTTTCTAGACACATGGAAGTGATGAGTGCTATATGCAAGCTGAATTACTGCTGCTCTTATCCTTTAATGTGATGATTTATATTATAGTCTGCAAAAAAAAGGGAATCTCACAAGAGAACAGAGAGTGACTTCTGATCACTATATTTACTATTTTGCCATAGGCAAACTTAAACTCATATCAGTTTTCCTATCTATAAAACACTAAAACGTAACTTTTATTATGTATAACTCTTAACCTCTATACACACTATTTAAAAACCTGGGACGACATGTATGATCGGGCTTTTCGCCTGTTTTTTGGCGTATACTGCGCCTCCCGGACGCGGGGATTCAGTGTTAGGCGCATTTTTCCGCCACTTTCAGCTGCGCCCCGCATGAAAGGGGCGGGCAGTGGGCGGGGGTTTTGGGCGCGGGTAGGCGTTCCGGGGTGGGACGCGGAGCGCCGAAAACTCCGAGGCATGTACGATGACGAGTCGGCAAAGCGAGGCGCAGTGCAGCGCTGGGGCAGCTCCGCGGGCAGACCCGGGTTTTTTTTTTGTCAAAATTTGCTCCGACAGGGGGAAAAGTGCACGGGGATGGGAAACATGGGGGGAAAAGCAGATGGGGGAAAAAAGACCCGGCACAGAAATCTCGGGGCCCCTCCTTTGCGGGAGGGATTTAAAACCCGAAAAAATCCCCCTTTATAAGGCAAAAAAAACCAGTGTCAGAAAGAGCTAAACCCGAAAAAAATAAACAAAAAAAAAAAAAAAAAAAAACATTTTCCCAAAAACCTAAAAAGGAACCCCCAATATCAAAAATTTAAAGATATTAAAAATTCCCGGGGAAATAAAAGAAATTTAAAATTTTTTTAAGTATTTCTTGGGTCGGCATAAAAAACCCTTTTCGAATGGGAGGGGGACAATGTCCCTTTCCCTAAAAAAAGGGGGGAGAATTGACCAATCAAATTTAAGGACGACAATGTTCCTTTAAATAATATGGAGGAAATTTGGGCCCAAATCAGAATAGGAGGGGACAGGGGCCCCCTTCTAACCTAGGAGAAATATTGACCAATCAATTAAAGAGGGGGGAAACGTTAAAAAATTACAGAAAAAAATTCAAAAAAGGGAGTGTTTGGGGTTAAGCGGCGGGGGCTGTCCAGCTTACCAATAAGAGCGAGCTACTTTCTCAAAAGATTTTCTGGGGGGAAAAGGGAAATTCTAGCGCGCTCTGTGTTTGGCAAAGTTAAAAGAGGCGCCTTTTATTTGGCCCAAAGGGGAGACCCGAGCGACGTTTCCTAGGGGTTTTTCTAATGAAAATTAAAAAAAAAGAAAAAGGGCCAAAATCAAATGAAAAAGACTACAGAAGGGGCCCCGATGTTTATATAAAAAGAATGAAAAATAGGGGGGGTAACAGAAAAAAAAATTTAAAATAAATTAAAACATGTTTATTTCTTTTTTTTCGTTGCCCCATACTATTTTTTCCTTGGTAACAAAATAAAAAAAATAAACATATTTTTTTGGTTTTTAATTTTTTTTTTTTCGTTACCCCCATATTTTTAAATTCTTTTATATACACATGGGGAAACCACTTCTGTGGGTCTTAAAATTTTTGATTTGGGGACCATTTACATTTGTTTTTCAGATTGCTTTTAAAAAACCCCTGGGGACGTCGCTCGCTCCCCCCTTTGGGTTCAAAAAAACGGCCCCCTCTTTTAACTTAGCCAATCAAAAGACCCGCGCTCGGGAATTTTCCCCTTTCCCCCATAGAACCTTTGAGAAAGAAAGCTCCCCCCTCTGATTGGCTAAGCGGACGAGACCCCCCCGCTTCAACCAATCGCTCGTTTCTGCATTTTTCCCGTATTTTAAACGCCCCGGGCCTTTGATCATGGGGGGGCCCAAAAAAATTTTTTTCCCAATATAAAAACATTTCCCCCCCATTTATTTAAAATTCTCCCCTTTATTTTAAAATTTCCCCCAATTTCCCCTCCAAAAATTTCAAAACCTTAATAACCCCCCCCCCCAAAAAAAAAACCCCCCCCCCCCCCCCCCCAAAAAATTTTTAAATTTCCCCCCCCCCCCCCTTTTTTTCCCCCCAAAAATTTTTTTTTTTTCCCCCCCCCCCCCCCCCCCCCCCCCCCCCCCTATTAGCGCCGGTTTTGGCGAAAAAAAGCGTTGTTGGGGTTTTTAAAAACTGCTTTATTTGAAAAAGAAGGGTTTGCTTTTAAATTCTGTAATTTTTTTACACTTAATAAAAATGTTTTTTTTGTTTAAATATTCAGGGCCGAAACGGCCCCCTTGAGAGCCGAGATTTCAGAGCCCCATCCTCCATGACTAATGGGGAAGTAGCTCGCGCTTAAATTGGCGGGATACCCAAAGGGCCCCCGCTAGCCACCCAAATAAGCTTTTTCTGTTTTTTTAAAACTGTATTTTGAACGGTCCCCCCCTTTTGATTTTGTTTTGGCCCAAAACTTCTCCAAAATGATATAATGAAAATTTGTCACTCCTATTCTAAATTGGTTAAAATGCTTCATAGTTAAAAAAGGGGCCACTGCCCGCTCCTATTCTGATTGGTCCAAATTTCCCCAATTGGATTAATGGGTTTTGTCGCCCCCTATTCTGATTGGCTGGCTTCTCCCCAAAACCAATGAGAATACCCTTAAAAAATTTGAAAAATGTTTTTTCCCGGGAAATTCCCCTCTCTATTGCAATTCCCTATGTAGCCCCCGGTCCCCGGCGAAAACGCGTTGTTGGGGTTTTTTAAACTGCTTTATTTTGTAAAAAAAGGGTTTGCTCTTTATTGATAATGTTTTATACTTTAAAAAAAATAATTTTTTTTTTAATACTGCATGCCAACGGGGCCCATGCGCCGAGATTTTAGAGCGCCCCCTTCTTTCCATAGCTATAAAGGGAGAAATAGTCGGCTCTGATTGGGGTGGGTTCCAAGCCAAACCCCTAGCTCAGGCCAAAACAGCACTTTTATTTTCTTTTTTTCTGTATTTTGGGAATTTTCCCGCCATGGATTCCCCGATTGGTCTAAACTTCTCCATAACTAGAATGGGTCTTTGTCGCTCCTTTTTCTGATTGGTCAATAATTTTTCCATAGGCAGAATGGGTCTCTGTCGTCCTATTTGTTTGGGCTGGCTGCCGAGCCCCCCGGGTTTGCCCTTTAAACCAATCACTCTTTTCCCGCTTTTTTTAAAAGTATTTTCAACTATCCCCCCAAAGGATTCTGATTGGGGCTAAACTTTTCCCCATAGGTTTTTTTAAGGTTTACTGCGCTCCTATTCTGGGTTGGGCCGGGTTTTTTGCCGACCAAATTTAGAATAGCTTTCTGAATTTGAATTACTGTTTTTTTCCCCAATTTCCCCTATCCTAATTCTTGAATTAGGGGTATTTGGAAAGTGGAAATTTTTTTTAAATTTTTTTTTTTTTTTTTAGGTTTCAGCCCCTTTTTCTGAGAATGGGTTAAACGCCTTTTATAAAAGGGGAATTTTTTTTTATTTTTTTTATACTTTCCCCAAACCCCCTGTGGAATGTTTCTCGCTGTTTTCCAGCCTGTTTTCGCTCGGAAAAGTTTTTTCGGCGGGAGCCCCACGCGGCGCCCAAAAACCCGGCCCCTGCGCCCCTGTCCCCGCACTGTGGCCCCAAACCCCACCGGCGAGGCGCAGGGAAAATTTTCCCCGCATGTTTAAAATGCGCTACCCTGGGGGCGAAAAACATAGGCGCAGCGCCGCAAAAACTGCGCCCTTTGGGCCCCCCAACCCCGCGCCTAACACACTGGCCCAAACGCGGGGATTTTCCCTGATGTATGACCCCAATACCCTCCCCGGGGGCCCCAATCCTAGGCGCCAAGCGCCCGCAAATGGCCTTCCCGGGCCCGCACTGGGGGCCCCAAAAACATGGGCGAGGGCGCGGGGACTTTTACATTTTTTAAAGGGGATGAGGGGCGCCCTTTGGCCCCCCGGGAAAAATAAATCAGGCGCAGATTCCCGCCGGGAAAAAATAAGGGGGAAAAGGGGCGCCCCGGGCCCCCGGGGGGGAAATTTAAAACATGGGCCCCTGAAATTTTTAACCCCCACCATTTAACCCTTTCTACCTTTTCTAAAAGGGAAAGGAAAAGCTTCCCTTTTTCTTTTATCAAGTCTGGTGGAGCACCACCCAGTAACGGGAAAACCTTAATTTTTACAGCAATTTATTAACTCCCTGAGGGAAACCCAAGCCTCCTACCCTTTGGGGAAACTTCCCCCAATCTCATGGAAAAAAAAACAAATAAGGGCCCCCTTTGTGCCACCCTTGCAGGGGGTGGCCCTTTAACAGAGGTGAGAAATCACAAAATTTAAAACGTCCTTTCCTGACCTCCCCAACATGTTTCCCCCAGCTAACCGGGGTTCATCAGGGGGTTTAAAGGGTTTTATTAGGACTGTAACCCGAAACCTGGTACTTTTTTCCCTTTTAAAAGGGCCACAACCATTTTAAAAAGAATGGGCAGAGTAATTTTTGAAAGTTACATTCCACAGGGCTTCCCGTGATGATTCGTGTTTTATAGTTTTTATCTATTCATGCTTTTCTGGAAATTTTTTGGGAAAACGGGATGGTTTATTTCTCAAATTTTGGGGGATCCCCAAAAACTTCAAAAATTTTCTGGGCCCCCCTCAAAAATTTTCAAAATTTTGGGTTTTTAGAGGTAACTGCTGCAAATCCCTCCCCGCGGGGCTCTGAAAATTTGTTGTTTTGTGGAGCAAAATTAGCAGGAAGAATTCAAAAATTTCCCCGTAACATTCCCCCAGAGCACCTTTTTTTACTGAAAACCCCAAAAACCCGAAACCGGAAGGGAATTTAAAGGGCAAACCTTAAAAGGGGAAAATTTCCCCCAATTATTTAATTTTTTTTTTTTACTTAAAAAAATCAAGCCCCCCGATCCATAATTTTTTTCCTCTCAAACGTTTTTATTTCCTGATTGGAATTTCTCTATTCGGCGGTCCCATATATGATTGTGGGGGAAAACATTTTTCCCGGGTTTGCACTGCTTTAACCCCAGTCAGAGGATACTTTTAAAAGCAGCTTCATGCCCATAGCATTCCCTTTAAAACGATTTTTGTCCCCTAGAAAAAGTATAGGAGAAATTTTCACTATAAAGGGGAAGGGGGGAAGGGGGGGCTGCGACATCTCCTTGGGAAAGAGGGGATTCCCGGGTTATCTGTACAAAAAATGGTGGCTCCTTTCGTTTGAAACCCCGCTTTTAAAATGATAATGAGCAGAAAACTGGAAAAGCTCTCTAAACAGAAAAAGGAAGTGTCAGACTAAATTTTTTAGGCCTTGTGGCCCAAAATGGGAAAAATAAGGACCTTTAAAGGGAAATTTTTAAAAAAATATTGAAAGTTTATCTGGAAAAAAAAAAAAAAATGTAACCAAAAATTCCTACAAAAATGTTCTAACAAAAAAAAAAAAAAAAAATAAAAAAAAAAAAAAAAAAAAAAAAAAAAAAAATTTGAGTTAAACAATAAGTCATTTTTTGGGGACACATTCCCTTTAAATCTACACTCATAGTCCCAAAAGTAAGCTAGAATCCCCCCCCATCTTCCCATGGACCAACTTCTCATCTGCAAACTTCTTCCCTCCCTCTTGCCCCTTTTTATTTTTTTTTAATCTTGCCCTTTATGCCAGCCTATGTATCAACACCAGTTATTATTTTTAGCATCATACTGTATGGTACTGTATGCAGAAATGTATGGTATTGTTATTTGTACACTGTATGACAGGACCCACAATGGTCATAGGACAACAAAGCCCAGCAAAGCGTAAAACAAACTGATGAGGCACATTTTTTTTGACCCCTTCCTATTTTTACATCACACACATTTTCATAAAAGACCCTAGTTGCCAACCCTCCGGTTTTGGGGGCAAACCCCTAATGGGGGGCCCTGCCCGACCCCCCCTTGGGTGGGTTTAAACCCCCCGCATCTTTAAGACGCCGGAGGTTATCTGTGTACAAGGGGACGGGCAGCGTCCTTGAACGCCCAAACCCCTGTCCTGTGCCGCTGTCGGGGAATGCTCCCATTCAAAACTCGAGAGCACTGCAGGGGGAAGGGGGTTACGGGGACCCCAAAGCTCCCCCCCCCCTTTTCCCCACAGCGGTGAAAACTAGGTCCAGCAGAACAGGAGGCAGGGGGGGCGGTGTTGGGGAGGGGGGGTGGGGTGTTGTGAGGGGGGGGGGTGTGTGCGTACTGAGTGCTGTAGGGGGGAAAATGTGAATAGATTTTTTATTTTATTGTTTCTACTATAGGACACTACCTCTAAGGGGGGCATCTGCCTGGGTATGGGGGTATCTACTGGCTCATGGGGGCATCTGCCCGGGGTATGGGGCCATTGCCTGCTCTGGGGGGCCCTTTGCCTGGTCATGGGGGGATTGCCTGGCTCATGGGGTATCTGCGGCTCATGGGGGCATCTACTGATAAAGGGGGATCTTTCCCGGGTATTGGGGAACTACCGGCTGTAAGGAGCATCACTTGGGTTTTGGGGGGCCCACCTGCTAATGGGGCACTACTTGCTATTGGAGGCATACCTGGTATTGGGCATAATGGTATTGGGGGCACTACCTGGGTATTGGGGGGACTACCGGGTATTTGGGGGGACTACGGCTATTGGGGGGGATACCTGGCTAATGGGGGACTACCTGGGGTAAGGGAACTACCTGCGGGGAAGGGCACTATCGTAAGGGGGACTACTGCTTAAGGGGCACTACCAGCTGTAAGAGGTCACCTACGTATGTAAGGGGGACTACCTAGCTGTAAAAGGCCCCCCTTAACCTATTGTAAGGGGCACTATCCGGCATTGGGGACGCCCCTGGCTAAGGGGGGGAAACAAAACCCGCTAGAAGGGGCATTAACCGGGTACAGGAGCTATACCTGGTTTCAGGGTCAAATAGGGGACCGAGATACCTACCTTTTGGGACACAGTTTGGCAGTATCTCCAGCTCCCCTGGATGCGAATAGACCATCCAACAGTCCAGGAAGCTGGGTGATGCCAAAAAACCCTAATTTAGCTTTTCTTTCGCAGAGCCACTACACAGGTGGAGTAGGTGTGGCTTTTACGAAGGGTAGGGGTGGGGCGTGGCTTACATGCAAGATGGGCGTGGATATGCACATTTTTGGCGTGGCGTCCTAAGCACGCCGCTTTCAAGTCTCCTGCTTTTTTACTTTCAAAAGTTGGCATGTATGTGTAATCTCCATCCATAACCTGCCTTGCATACATCTCTACCCTAATCTCCTGATACCTCCCTCATGTAATCTCCATCCATGAACCTGTCCCCAACATCTCTACCTTAAACACCTGATACCTCCCACATATAAACTCCATCCATAACTCCCCCCTAACATTTTCTCTAACGCTAATCTCCTGATACCTCCCTCATGTAATCCTCTATCGCATAACCTGCCCCCCATAACATCTCTACATTAATCTCCTAGATACCTCCCTAATGTAATCTCCCATCCATAACCTCCCCCCATACATCTCTAACCCTAATCTCCCTGATACCTCGTCCCCTCATGAATCTCCCAACCATAACCTCCCCCCATACATCTCTACCCTAAATCCTGCCTGATACCTCCCCTCCATGTAATCTCCATCCATAACCCTGCCCCCCATACATCTCTACTCCCTATTCTCCCTGATACTCCTCATGGTAATCATCCATCCATAACCTGTCCCCCCCAAACATCCTCCTACATTAATCTCCTGATACCTCCCTCATGTAATCTCCATCCATAACCTGGCCCCCATACAGCTCTACCCTAATCACCTGATACCCCCACATGTAATCTCGCTATCAATAACCTCCCCCCATACAATCTCTGCCCTAGATCTCCTCTCCTGATACATCCCCTCATTTTATCTCCATCCATAACCTGCCCCCCCATACAACACTAGCCCTAATCAGCCTGATACCTCCCTCATGTTATCTCCATCCATAACCTGACCCCCATACATCTCTTGCCCATCACCTGATACCTCCCTCATGTAATATCCATCCATAACCCTGCCCCCCCATACATCTCTACCCTAATCTCCTGATACCTCCCCTCATGTAATTCCTCCCCATCCATAATCTTTCCCCGCCCATATATCTCCTACCCTAATCATCCTCATTACCTCCCCTTATGTAATCTCCATCCAAAACCTCGTCCCCGCCATAAATCTCTAACCCTACATCGTCCTGATACCTCCCCTCATGTAGAACTCCATCCATTACCTTTCCCCTCATACATCTCTACCCTAATCTCCTGATACCTCCCTCATGTAATCCCATCCCTAACCAACCCCAATAAATCTCTGCCATAATCTCCGAACCTCCCTCCAAGTAATCTCCATCCAAACCTGTCCCCGCCAAAAAATCTCTGCCCCTAAACCCGATAAACCCCCCCTTCATGTAATCTCCATTTAAACCTTTCCCCCCCAAATCTCTACCCTAATCTCCTATCCCTCCCCATGTAATCCCATCCTAACCGCCCCCCATACATTTCTACCCTAACTCTTGATACCTCCCTAATGCAACTCCATCCATAACCGTCCCCCCCATACACCTATATAAGGGGATATCAGGTAATTAGGGTAAGATTATGGGGGGGCAGGTTAGGAGGAGATTACATGAGGGAGGGCAGGGGATTAGGGTACAATTTGGGGGGAGTTATGGATGGAATTTCATGAGGGAGGGACAGGGGATTAGGGGAAGATGTAAGGGGGGCAGGGTTTTGGGTGGAGATTTTCATGAGGGAGGTTTTAAAAGATTAGGTAAGATATATGGGGCAGGTTTTTGATGGAGATTAAATAGGAGGGATCATGAGAT
>JAODAL010082280.1:0-11628 GCA_025379985.1 Phyllomedusa bahiana
ATTTTTTTTTTAGGGGGTTTATTAAAACCCCAAAACTAAATTTATTTACTTTTTTTTTTTTTTTTTAAAGGGGGGTGTATTTAAAACCTAATTGAAAACCCTTTCCCTATTTATACATTTATATATATATATATATATGTGTATAGTAGAACAATCCACGGCACTCCAAAGTAAATTCAGGCAACAAGGTGGTTTATTCCCCCATGCTCAATGAGCGACGTTTCAGCTCCCTCACGGAGCCTTTGTCAAGCACTGTGTGAAGTGACAATACAGATTATATATAGCATAGACAATTAATCCTCAATTGAGGAAGATAAACATCATAATACAGTGTATAAACATCAATATAGATCAATACATTAGTTATATATCCGTGAATCAAAGTGCAAGTGTATAAAATTAATATGACATAATTCCAACATGACCAGAATCCATATAATCAGAACAATACATAATAATACAGTCACAAGGAGGCAGGGAACATAATCAAACTCACATGCTGAATTCCGCATGGATCCAAAACACACGGCGTCCTACTGAGAAGACTGCGCATGCCCAAAAGCACAACATTGATTGGATAGAAGATAACCATAGAAACATGACGCCGCAAGCTCCAAGCGCAATGTCGCGCATGCTCAGTAAAGTAATTGGCGCGTCTAACAGCAGCGCTTGCTTAGAGACACCGCTAATAGTGGCAGGATTTAGAATGCAGGAGGAACTCAACACTGGTAACAAAGGGGAAGGGAATGTGCAGCAATCCATCCCTAATAAGGGAGAGAGAACTACCCCACCTAAGGACACGGAGCGATCAACGACCCACAAATGTGGATCGGATCCCCCAGCATCCAAACAACCCCAAAACCAAGTGGTGGCGCACTCCAGCGCCAAATTACATTCCAACTACATACACCTACCCACTCTTTAAAGCAGTTGTCTAATGATTATAATAATAATAATAATAATAATAATAATAATAATAATCTTTATTTATATAGCACCAACATATTCCACAGCACTTTACAATATAAAGGGAATAAGCACAGACAAACCAGACATTACATTATAAAAAACCTACTGACAAATGAGACACGCGGTGTGAGGGCCCTGCTCGCAAGAGCTTACAATCTATTAGGGTGTATGGGTGAAATAAAGGGTGAGAAGTGCTTGGTTTACAATGGTGCAGCCATGTTACATAAATATGGGGTAGTATACATAAAGTGGATGAACCTGCCATCCCCACCATACATCTATATACAGATAAGTGCCTGTGGGTGCCAAAGTGCAGGAAGTGACGAATCTGTGACAGAATTTGGGGGGTTGACAATTAGGGGTCTTGGTCGCTTGTCTAAGAAGATGACTTTTCAGAGCGCACTTAAAACTGTGAGGGTTGTGAGTGTGCCTGATCACATGGGGTAACATGTTCCAGAGAACTGGTGCAGCACGTGCAAAACCTTGGAGACGGGCATGGGAGGTTCGGATGAGTGAGGTGTGTAGTCTTAGATCAGTAGCAGAGCGGAGAGAGCAGATTATGTCTTTAAACAATTATAGCATACTCATATATTTAATAAGACTACGTACTCCAACACCTAACCAATTGTGAACCAATTGTGTGACGAAGGGCTGATTTTATGAAGACATAAGGATATAACAGAAGAAGATCTGTGAATCAAAGTGCAAGTGCATAAAATTAATATGACATAATTCCAACATGAACAGAATCCATATAATCAGAACAATACATAATAATACAGTCACAAGGAGGCGGGCAACATAATCAAACTCACATGCTGCACTTTGATTCACGGATATATAACTGATGTATTGATCTATATTGATGTTTATACACTGTATTAGGGATTTTTTATTTTCCCCTCAATTGAGGATTAATTGTCTATGCTATACATAATCTCTATTGTCACTTCACACATTGCTTGACAAGGGAGCTGAAACGTCGCTCATTGAGCATGGGGGAATAAACCACCTTGTTGCCTGAATTTACTTTGGAGTGCCGTGGATTGTTTCTATTTTATACTGTGGAGCTTCTTGTATCAGAAGCAATTGCCGCTGGCACCCTTTTTCTATTTTTTGACTGTTGTTTTCTTTTGGAGTGCTGCTATTTTTCTATTTTGTATTTTGATACTCAAGCTGGCACCCGTTTTCTTCAGTTATAATGGAGACACCATCTGTTACATCAGATATTTCTACCCATGCTTTCACATACACGGAGGCTGATGCAGAGCGAATTCTGAGAGGTATGGACGGTAATGCATCTTGTTTAAGTAAACCATCAGCTATTGATTTAAAGAGAAATTATGAAGCTTTAACTAAGAAACAGATTACGTCTGAATTACATCTAATGACATTGGGAGAATATTATAAACAACATAGAATCCCTAGAGGAATAAGACCTAATCCATTTGCTCAGGACTTGGAATTCCGTGCACGTTTTGAACAAATTTCAAATAAATACGCATCAGATATTATTCTACTTAAATGAGTTGTCTCCCTACAGAGTTTCATAGGCTGCATGAAAGAGAAACCTGTACCTTCCTGGGTTTAGACTGACTATAATTTGGGATAACAGCTCCATGCTTGTATTCAACACTGTGCTTTCCCCGTTGCTAATAGATCAGATTAGCTCAGAAGCTTCTCAAACGCTTGCAGAAGGCTTTATCTGATCCTCAAACAAAAAGCCCTAATTACAGGCTGTTTTTTTTTACATAAATCAAGCTTTTTACTGCCCAGCACCACGACATTGTGTGATGATGGGCACTCACTGTTATCTCATAGAACAAACAGCAGGGGGAGAATTGTTTTACAGGTCAGTTACTGAGGGAACTGAAATAGCCAGGGAGGTCATAAATTCACCCTTTTATCTCCTTAGGGAAAAAAAGGAAAAAGCATATATTTGGAAAAGTCTTTTTTTGTGTTCCCCACAATTTAAAACTATTCTTTTTAGCGAGACAAACCCCTTTAAAAGAATTTTTCAAAAGTATTTGTGTAAAATTAAAACCCCTTGATAGAACTTGAGTCATCTTTAAGGATTTTTTGTTTTTGGGGAAATTTAAAATTTTTTATCAGAAAGTTTTTCTTGAAAAAATTTAGATTGAATTAGAAAAAAAATAAACGTGGGGAAGGGGTAAAAGGATCCAAGGGACTTAAAGAAGGTCATAAACTCTTGGAATAGGCCCTTCCCTCCCCTTTTTTTCGCAGGGACAAAAAAGAAAAAGATTTATCTAATCAATCTAGTGAACTTGAGTCTGCTACAAGTTTTTTAGGAAAAATGGCGACACGTCGAGTACAAGGAAATGGACACGTAGAGGGGGCCGCAGACGCTGGAGATCCAGGAAGAAAAAGACTACAAAAACCCAAATAAGAATGTCCAAGCAAACCCCATAAAAAAAAAGAATTTAGCGATCCCCTTGGTGGTAAATATTTCTTCCCATTATATTACCCAGACACACAATTGAGTTTATTGTCAAAGGGTTGTCGTTTTTGTCCTCCCTTGTACGGATGGTTTAATCTAAATTGGGTTTTTATATCTTTTTTTTTCGTAAAAATAAATTTACTTCCCGGGATCATAACAATGGATAAGTTGAAATAGTAAACCCCAAATTAGTTTCGTTTTAAAGATCTTAATTTGCCATCCCACAGTGTTTTTGTCCCCCAGGTTAATTCTCATGCCATTAAAACCTTTTCAGAATTGTTAAAAAAAAAATACAGGATTTCAGGTTTTCAAAAAGGTAAAAAAAATTCCCATCCTAATTTAAACATCACAAGATGTTTTCTTTTAATAACTGATGAATAATAGAAATTAAATATTAAGCCCGCTGACAAGGTGGGGCCATTGTCGTTATGGACACACCTTGACTTAAGGGAAATCTAATCGACAATTAAACGATTTAAAGTTTATGAGTTAAACAAAGATCCAAAAAGGGAGTTTTACTAAAAAAATCCAAAAATAGTTAATGAGGCCTTTTCCCCGCCCGGGCTGATAGATCAGGCACTCAGAGAATTTTTATAGTTAAAAATTTAGTCACCCCGTGTTTTATCTTTTGCCAAAGATACACAAATCTTTTGAACCCTCCAACGCTTTATAGTGTCTGGAGGGGGAATTATTTTTAATATACTCTATTTTTCTTTGGGAAAGGGTTCTCAGACAATAACTACAGGGGAAAGTCCATATACAGGGTACACTTTTTCATTTTCTCTGTCAACACACCAACCCTTGGGGGCACTCCTGTCCGTATTTTTAGGGGAAAGAATGAACTCATGGGCATTAACTGCAGGAAAGAAAGGGAAGCATGTACACTATTAGCACAGGGGCCCTGTATTATCTACGGAGGAGGGTGCCTGGCATTGGCGCTCCGGACCTGCCTGGTTAGCTGCCACTGCCGGGGACTGCTTGAGTGACCGGCGGCCCTCTGGGGAAACCAAGTTTTTAAAACCCCCAAAAACAAGTAATTCACGGACAGCATTCAAATGCTTTTGAGGTATGATTTTTTAAAAGATTTGATAGACATTTGCCAGCTAACATTAATTTGGTGTTCTCCCAGTATTCCACTAAAACCCTACTTACGCCACCTAGTTATTTGACTGAGCCAAAAACCTTCTTTAAATGCATTGCTCTCTCTAATATTCCCAAATTCATGTCACACTGGAGAAATGTCTATCAAATCTGTTTATTAAATCATCACCTCTAAAGCATTTGAATGGTATGCCATGAACTACTTGTTTTGGCATATTCAGGATTGGTGATCCTTTCATGGGCACCCAGAGATCACTTATCTTACCAAGGAGTATGTAGTGCTAGTGAAAATTGTGACTATTTGATGTCTTAATCTCCATTTCTTGTATATTAAGCTAATGATAATTTCCATTTTTGTATCATAAGCTATAATCACACAAACTTGCATACCTCTGTTTATTTCTCAAGCCTGCAGACTTCAGTTGCTTGATTTACGATCTAGTGGGGCCTCATCGTCTGATTTCGGAGTGATTTTGTATGCCTTATCTTAAACTCAGGGAGCTGGCCCCTCCATGACACAGGATGAGGTCATACAACAGAACTCTGTACTCTAAGTTGACACGATACGTAGGTTGTTTCTGCCAGTTTTTTGTTTAAGACATATAAGAACCAGAGAAACTTTGGTGACTGAGAAGCTCTTGTATCCAGTGTTGAGGACGCTCACATCTGGTGTTGCGGTCCCTGTAGTCCCCTGTTTTCGCCATTAAGCTTCTCTGGCTGAAGATTTATGAACAGGTGATGTTGTAAGCTCCAGGTGCAGTATTGTAAATATTTAACCTTTGAAAATACATGTTTAGCAAAACTGTACCCGATATCGCACTATTTCCTGTAGCCAGTTTATCATATTACTCATATGTTATCATTTCATCATAATTGATTGATTAAATCCTATGTTAAATAAAATTGCTTTGTATCCTCATTGACTGGTCTTCTTTAAAGCTGTATCTAGAACCTGTATTGATGAAACTTGGCAAAACAGAGTACAACATCTTTCTTGCTTCTCATATAACTTTACCATAAAAAACCCAATGGCCGCTTAGTGCCTCTGAGCAAGCTCGGCACTGGTCCAGTGAGTCCGCTACCCGCTTTACCCATTTAACGTTACAACAGGTTTATATCTACTCATTTAACACACACTCAAATGGATTAATGTAAGGTGTATTTGATATATATATTTTATGAAACTTTCATGAAGAATATTGTAAACTCCATTTTTTTCTAAGAGGCTGTTGAGAGTTCTACCTTTAAATAATACCTCACCTATAAACTTTTTAATATAAGCCAAGATATTGTCAAGGACCTCTGTGCCAGGCCACACGGTGATCACAGATCTGATATTTTGTCATTAACGTAATACCTTATTTCTTACATTTTGGAGAGCAGCCATATCTGACATCTCTTACCCTTGAAAGGATGGAGGGGGGAAGCCATCACTAATATGAATTTTCCAGCTTTAGGACTAATTCAGAATGATTCTGGGGATTTTGATGTGATAATGGACATGGAGAAGCTGACAGTTTCATTGAAGATTACAAGCTGAGGACACCATGAGTAGAAATGAAGATTTTAAATTTATAAACTGAGAAATGTAGTCTAGCGTTTCAGCCCTTGCCTAGTGATCGGTCAGATTTAGAGACTGCATGGAAGACTCTGGATAATAATTTTGAAATAATTAATAAGAAGATAGATAGGAAATGTATTTTAATTGGCAAATACAAAGGTAAGTTAAAAAATATTTTATTGATCAATAAATTATTTCATACGTTTGTGATCAATCAATCACAGTCTCTCAATGAAGTCTCCCAACAGTGGAAGATCAACAGTGCGATGTCACTTCATCTGTTGGTAACGTAACTCAGACAGGACAGATAGAAATCACCCCCGGGCAGGCATTTTCAGTCAGAGAGGACAACAGGAAGTTAAAAATGCAAAGGCACGTGATAGAGATACTTAAAGACATTTCAAAGTTCCAGAATAACTGGAATTCGGAAATTATTTGAGGTTTCTGCAGATAAATTAAATTTAACAAATAAACAGAAAATTCAACTATTTAAAATGTGGATTCCTCTGAAGTTTTCCAGAATGTTACCAATGAGAGAATCGTTAAAATAATGATGGAACCTTTAGCGATTAAAATAAGGTCAGACGAGGGTAAAAGGGTCTTCTATGTGGGAAGCATGGGAATAAGACTTCCTGGTATACATATATTAAAAGCTTGGCATCTTTTTTTAGATGCCCCCCCATCGAGAGCCTTCACATAGATTTATTAAGACTGAGGTTTCCTCTTTGCCCCAGTCTAGCCTTAAAAATTGTATTTGTTCCTCTCACTGAGAAAAATTAACCAAACTTTTTTGTTCTATTGAGTTTTTCTTCTTACCTTTAGCACCGGATGAATCCTATAACTACAGTGTATTGTGAATATTCTGTAACAGACTTGAACTTACATGAATATTTTCTGAAGGGAAGTTTTAATAATTCTGGTACCTATTGGACAGAAAAGAGGTCTGTTATGTATCGTTAATGGTTCCATCGATATTGGAAGAATTTTCTATATGAGGAGATGCAGATGAGTTCAGATTCTAGTTGGTCCTCAATGGAAATTCTGCCAGGTCCTTCAGAGATTTCCTCTGAAACGTCTACATTGTCCCCATATAGACTTCAAGGTAGAGTATCTGTAGCAAACACTCCGGACATCTTCAGGGTCAGTTCATTGGGACGACCTTCTTTGGGTTGAAGTGTTGGCGGAAGCTTTCACGTATTTGTCCACTTTTAATGCTATAAATGATTGGGTTGAGCATTGGTGGAAGAAAAAGGTAGGCATTGGAAAGGAGGTTCACTACAACTAGAGATACTTGTATATTAATTCTGCGCACTAAAGATGAGGAGATCACTGGGATGTAGAATATGCAGACAGCACATAGATGGGACACACACGTGTTAAATAACTTAGACTGCTTTGTCGTGGAGGTGACGTGAAGGACGTCTTGGATGATCAAGACGTAGGAGATCACAATAAGAAACAGGTCTAAAAAATAAATGCTAATCACAAAGAAACCATATATGAGGTTAAAGGTATTGGAGCCATCTCAAGCCAAATTCATCATATCCTGGGGCAAACAGTATTGGTGGGACAGGACATTGCCCTTGCAGTATGGAAGAAACTTGAGACTGGTGACTGTTGGTATGCGTATAAAGGTTCCTCTGATGACTGAAATGAAGAAGATCTTGGCCACAGCTGAGTTGGTGACTATAGTTAAGTATCTTAGAGGGTGGCAAATGGCAACAAAACGGTCGAAGGCCATGGCTACCAAGAGTGAAGACTCCATAATGGATGATACAGTAATGCAGAATACCTGCAGGAGACACAACTGAGAATCAATGTTATACTGGTGAAACAAGAAGATACCAAGCACTGAGTGGCATGTGGAGAGTAAGACGAGGATGTCAGTGATGGCCAGTGTGGACAGAAACAGGAACATTGGTTGATGGAGCCTATAGTCCCAACATATCACATAGAGGACGAGACCGTTTCCAGCAATGGAGATAGAAAAGATGAAGCAGATGGGAACTGAGATCCAGCAATAAACATTCTCCAGTCCAGACAGACCCATGAGAAGGAAAGTGGTGGGAATACGGCTGCTGTTCATCATGATGATCTACAGGCAACTACCTAATGCATATCTAGAAAGAAGAAGCCTGAATCAGATGGTTCCAAGAGGTTTAATAAAAGAGTGGTAATAACATGGAGTCTATGCTGCAAGAGCAGTCACACTGTGGAGCCTCTACTGTAAGAGCGGTCACACTGTGGAGCCTCTACTATAAGAGCAGTCACACTATGGAGCCTCTACAATAAGAGCGGTCACACTATGGAGCCTCTAATATAAGAGCGGTCACGCTATGGAGCCTCTACTATAAGAGCGGTCACACTATGGAGCCTCTACTATAAGACTGGTCACACTATGGAGCCTCTACTATAAGAGTGGTCACTCTATGGAGCCTCTTCTATAACAGTGGACACAATATTGAGCCTCTACTGTAAGAGCGGTACACTATGGAGTCTCTGCTATAAGATCAGTCTCACTCTGGAGCCTCTTGTATAAGAGCAGTCACATTATGGAGCCTCTTGTATAAGAGCAGTCACACTATGGAGCCTCTACTATAAGAGCGGTCACACTATGGAGCCTCTTCTATAACAATGGACACAATATGGAGCCTCTATTGTAAGAGTGGTCACACTATGGAGCCTCTACTATAAGAGCGGTACACTATGAAGCCTCTACTATAAGAGTGGTCACACTATGGAGTCTCTGCTATAAGATCAGTCACACTATGTAGCCTCTACTGTAAGAGCGGTCACACTATGGAGCCTCTTATATAAGAGCGTTTACACTATGGAGCCTCTACTATAAGAGCAGTCACACTATGGAGCCTCTACTATAAGAACGGTCACACTATGAAGTCTCTAATGTAAGAGCGGTCACACTATGGAAACTCTACTAGAACAGTGTTCATATTATGGAGCCTCTACTTTAAGAACAGTTACACTATGGAGCGTCTACAGGAAGAGTGGTCACACTATGGAGCCTCTACTATAAGAGCGGTCACTCTATGGAGCCTCTTCTATAACAGTGGACACAATATTGAGCCTCTACTGTAAGAGCGGTACACTATGGAGTCTCTGCCATAAGATCAGTCTCCCTCTGAAGCCTCTTGTATAAGAGCAGTCACACTATGGAGCCTCTTGTATAAGAGCAGTCACACTATGGAGTCTCTACTATAAGAGCAGTCACACTATGGAGTCTCTAGTATAAGAGCGGTCACACTATGGAGCCTCTACTATAAGAGCGGTGACACTATGGAGCCTCTACTCTAAGAGTGGTCAAACTATGTAGCCTCTAATGTAAAAGCGGTCACACTATGGAGCCTCTACTATAAGACTGGTCACACTATGGAGCCTCTACTATAAGAGTGGTCACTCTATGGAGCCTCTTCTATAACAGTGGACACAATATTGAGCCTCTACTGTAAGAGCGGTACACTATGGAGTCTCTGCTATAAGATCAGTCTCACTCTGCAGCCTCTTGTATAAGAGCAGTCACATTATGGAGCCTCTTGTATAAGAGCAGTCACACTATGGAGCCTCTACTATAAGAGCGGTCACACTATGGAGCCTCTTCTATAACAAGGGACACAATATGGAGCCTCTAGTGTAAGAGTGGTCACACTATGGAGCCTCTACTATAAGAGCGGTACACTATGAAGCCTAAACTATAAGAGTGGTAAAACTATGGAGTCTCAGCGATAAGGTCAGTCACACTATGGAGCCTCTACTGTAAGAGCGGTCACACTATGGAGCCTCTTGTATAAGAGCGTTTACACTATGGAGCCTCTACTACAAGAGCAGTCACACTATGGAGCCTAACATTTAAGAGCGGTCACACTAATGAAGTCTCTAATGTAAGAGCGGTCACACTATGGAAACTCTACTAGAACAGTGTTCATATTATGGAGCCTCTACTTTAAGAACAGTTACACTATGGAGCTTCTACTGTAAGAGTGGTCACACTATGGAGCCTCTACTATAAGAGCGGTCACTCTATGGAGCCTCTTCTATAACAGTGGACACAATATTGAGCCTCTACTGTAAGAGCGGTCACACTATGGAGTCTCTGCCATAAGATCAGTCTCCCTCTGAAGCCTCTTATATAAGAGCAGTCACACTATGGAGCCTCTACTATAAGAGCAGTCACACTATGGAGCCTCTACTATAAGAGCGGTCACACTATGGAGCCTCTACTATAAGAGCGGTCACACTATGGAGCCTCTACACTAAGAGCGGTCAGACAATGGAGCCTCTACAGTAAGAGTGGTCAAACTATGTAGCCTCTAATGTAAAAGCGGTCACTCTGTGGAGCCTCTTCTATAACAGTGGACACAATATTGAGCCTCTACTGTAAGAGCGGTACACTATGGAGTCTCTGCCATAAGATCAGTCTCCCTCTGAAGCCTCTTCTATAAGAGCAGTCACACTATGGAGCCTCTACTATAAGAGCAGTCACACTATGGAGCCTCTACTATAAGAGCGGTCACACTATGGAGTCTCTACTATAAGAGCGGTCACACTATGGAGCCTCTACTATAAGAGCGGTCACACTATGGAGCCTCTACTGTAAGAGTGGTCAAACTATGTAGCCTCTAATGTAAAAGCGGTCACTCTATGGAGCCTCTTCTCTAACAGTGGACATAATATGGAGCCTCTACTGTAAGAGTGGTCACACTATGGAGCCTCTACTATAAGAGCGGTACATTATGAAGCCTCTACTATAAGAGTGGTCGCACTATGGAGTCTCTGCTATAAGATCAGTCATGCTATGGAGCCTCTACTGTAAGAGCGGTCACACTCTGGAGCCTCTTGTATAAGAGCGTTTACACTATGGAGCCTCTACTATAAGAGCAGTCACACTATGGAGCCTCTACTATAAGAGCAGTCACACTATGGAGCCTTTACTGTAAGAGCAGTCACACTATGGAGTCTCTGCTGTGACAGCAGTCACACTATGGAGCCTCTACTATAAGAGTGGTCACACTATGGATCCTCTACTGTAAGAGAGTTTACACTATGGAGCCTCTGCTATAAGAGCAGTCACACTATGGAGCCTCTACTTTAAGATCAGTCATGCTATGGATCCTCTACTATAAGAGTGTTTACACTATGGAGCCTCTATTATATGAGCAATAACTATGCATTTTCTACTATAATAGCAGTCACACTATGAAGCAGACCATGACTCAGAAGAATTGACCAGAGATATTCATGGCAAACCCAATGTAGGGTTGTGTCTTGAAACAGAGACACAGCAAAACCCTTTAAATTTCCCACCCTTCTCCATGGCATCCTGAACACTTAGGAGTGTAATAGTCATGCCATGACCAAGAATTAGGAACTCCTGGACTGCCATTTAAAAAGCACTTTAGCAATAATTTTTCAGTCCATGTTGAGGATTGCTTTGGGAAACCAATTCTTTATCTGTAAGAGATTTTTACCCTTTGCCAGAATGACATGGCCCCCTCCTCATTGATTTAAAAACAGAAAATCCAAC
>JAODAL010082281.1:0-11628 GCA_025379985.1 Phyllomedusa bahiana
CGTGTAAAACATGGCCCTAACGTGCTTTTTTCTATGTTGTGAGAATGTTTCCTGTATGTCAAAAATAGAAAAAAGTTGGGGATTTATGATTTTAAAAGGACGACATTAAAAGTTATATTTTAGCCACCTATGGAGTAAATTTAGCAGTGACATTTTCAAAATTTGACGGTGGTATTTGCAAAAATTTTTACTGTGATCTCAGAACTGTAAATGGCAATATATTTGCTGTGCACTAGAAGCCTAGTGAGATCTTTAGAGGAATTCCAGACCCATAAAATGATGTTTAAGGTTTGGGATAGGGGCAAATTGATTTTGGGCATCTCCTCCTGCACTAGGTATACTCCTGTCTGGTCTAATCTGAAGCTCCCAGAATTCAGTAAGCTACTTGACTTTGATAGGTGGGAGGAATGAGGTATTTCAGCTATCACTCACATTCAAACTGGAGCAGTTTTGAAAAGCTTTAGTCAATTACAGAAACAATTTGAGTTACCACAGTCTTTTATCCCCACCTAAAGCTAAGACTCGCCTACTCTTGCCAAGCAAAACAGGTGGCCATGTCTGTTCAGTCGTCTCCCATCTCTGAACTAATTTGTGGAAAAATTTTCAAGGAAAAAATTTTGGGGGTGCATAAATTTGGTGGAGTAACTCCATAAAGCCCCTATCCCCGCAAAGCATAAGTGGGTAGAAGATACGGCCCCTTACAGAGAAAAGGGCATTCCCCAGGCAGGGCAAATCCCGGGTGGTTTTCCGACTGGTATTTGCCCGGTTTGTGTGCCGTCCCCCCCCGGCCCCCGGAGGGGGGGGAAGGGTTGGGGCTTTTCTCCGCGTGATGGGAAAGCCCTCCCCCTGTACTTGACATCACATTTTTTCACCCAAAAAACCCGGGATGAAGAATGAACATGCCAATTTTTTTTGGGGGCCGGGGGTTTGAAAAACCCCGGGGGCGGAAAACCCGTGAGTGGGGGGGGGGGATACTGCAGGGGGTTTTTTCCAAGAAGCCCGTTGTCTCGTTTGCGGAGGGTTTCTCAGACGGCTGCAAAACCCGCAAACCTTCTAAAAAAACCGGCCGAAAACCGTGCCTAGGACATCCCCCGAAAGTGGAGTAAATTTTTACCAGAAAAGTACCCTTGAGAAAAGCAAAGCATTCTGACAGCTCGGTTTTTAATAAGCTTACAAATCCCTTTCCCTATTACATAATTTTTGTTTTTCGATCCGTTTCAAATACCCCAAAATGAAAAATTTGCATGGGGCCCCGACGTTGCAGATGTTCTGGGAATGAAGGGCATTGGGTACATTCTGGAAAGAGATACTATCACTTATTCATAAAGTGCACGGGGTTATCAATCCTCTTGATCCAATACACTGTGTTCTGGGAGATCTGTAATGTAAATTTTTTTTGAGATGATCTGGCACAATGCCTGTTATTTACGGTCATAAGCAGCGGTATGGCTCATTCTCCTGCCGCCAGCATGGTTGTCCACCTACTCACTGCTGCGGGAGGCTTCTTGCCTCCGTGTGGTGCCCGCTCCAGCTGCCAGTCTCCCTCCCTGGTCATTGTATAGGCCCTGGTCCTCTATGTTTTAAAGGGTCAGTGAGCAGCAGCTTCGCCCCGCCCCTTTTCGGTCACTTGTGGCTACTTACCACTTCGGGACCTAATTCTTGTGTCTGGAATCCCTGAACTTATTCTTGTATATGGATTCCTGTTTTTTTTACTTCGTTTACTGACCTCATTAGCCATTTGCTGCCTGCCTTGACCTTTGGCTTGCCTTAGACCACAAAAAACTCTGCCTGCCTCGACTTACAGATTGTAGGACTGTCCTTTTCAGATCCTCTGGCACCATGCCTGAACCTCAGTTATTTCCGCAAGTGAACATGTCAGGGGCAGTGACCTGGGAAGCGAAGACCAGATCCCAGTACAGGGGTTAATGGGGTAAAACCATGGAGCTCCTTAGACTCCAACCCCAAACATGGCTATACGCAAAAAATTCAGTCACCCAGTGGATCCACTTCTTCGAGTTGTTACACTCACTGGACCTTATGTATGAAAACGGTCTAATAGTAAGACTGTCTTTGCTGCCCATAACAACCAATCAGAGCTCAACTTATATTCCATATGGTGCTCTGAAAAAATAAAAGCTGAGCTCTTGGCTGGTTGCTATGGGCTCCGATTGGTTGCTGTGAGCCCTGATTGGTTGCTATGAGCTCTGATTGACGGCTATGAGCTCTGATGGTCTTTGTTGCCCACAGCAACCAATCAGAGCTCAACTTTCATTCAATATGGTGGGCTGGAAAAATAAAAGCCGAGCTCTGATTGGTTGCTATGAGCTCCGACTGGTTACTATGGGCTCTGATTGGCTGCTATGAGCTCTGATGGTCTTTGTTGCCCATAGCAACCAATCAGAGCTCAACTCTCATTCAATATGGTGGGCTGGAAAAATAAAAGCGGAGCTCTGATTCGTTGCTATGGGCTCTAATTGGTTGCTATGGGCTCTGATTGGTTGGTACGGGCAGCAAAGACAGTCTCACTGCTAGACAGTTTTCATACATAAGGCCCAATGCGTATTTTCACAGTAGAAATCCACAGCCGGTCTCCGCTTTCTGTCATGGACGTGCGGTTTGCAGTACTGTGGATCGACATGAGAACTCGCTCGCCTGCCATCAATGAGGCTAATCCTTGGGTTCTTCACATGAAAATTTCTGATGCAAGTAAACAGGGTTGCAAAAACCCCATCCACTTGCATTAACATCTCAGCATTTTTCCCTTTCATAGTCAATAACATTCATTAACCTCACCTATACATAGCAGGCAATATCAGCTTATTGGAGAGGCGTTCCTGCCCTCCTGGGGACAAATCCACCATTTATGAATTTCTTTTCAAACAAAAGATTAGACCTCTGACAAACAAGTGGCACAGCGACCGCTCCTGAGTAACCCTGGAAATCGCATGAAATCCTGGCGCCTGTACAGCAGAGGCCGTTTTTACAGCTTAATATTAAAGAACCTGCTCATGGCTGAGACTCTGCTACACTTGAAATGGCAAAGCCCATACGATATGCATGAAACAAGACCTCTTGATAAACTAGCACAAAATTGTAAATTGGGCCCCTTAAAGCGGTTGTCTCACTACAAGGATTGCTGCTTTTTATGTTAAAGATCTTGCAAAAACTTGTCACTTTACAATATGTGTCCATTAACAGTATCCTACTTATTCTGAGATATCCCCTCTTGTGTCGGCTGCATCAGCTCCTCAGGTTGCTATAGCTACAGACCTGTTTGCTCTCTCCTGATAGGCTGCCAGTGCTGGTCGCTATAGATACAGACCAGGCTTCAACTGCAGCCTAGTAGAAACCAGTAAACACATCCCTGAATTCAAAATGAAACCAAGAAAACAGGACTGAGGTCAGATGAATCAATGTAGTGAGACAACCCCTTTAAAGTTTTCTTCCCACATATCAATATGAAAATGGAGGCAAATACTGTGGTGCGTATATTAAATAAATGCACTGGATGCAAAAAAATAAAAATTAAAGATTAGTGCAAGTTGCACTAAATAAAAAAAATAAGCTTCCCTATCAATTACCTTTTTTCCACAGGGTCCCTTTATGATGGATGATATTACAGTGACCCATAGACGATCATTAGGTGCTGTGGACCTGGAGCCTAAATCTTGTGACAGATTTAACCCCTTTCCATCCATGCCTTTTAAAAGATTGTACTAATGTACTGGTCCCTGTGCCAGAAGCACGAGGATTGCAATGCTGCTGCAGGATCGGGCAGTCACATTGACAGGCAGATTCTTTATGGTGTTAGGGAATTCGTGTTCCCCTATACACAGCACTTATATAAAGCACAATGTTCCTTAATGGAAAAACACTGCTTTACCATTCGTCTCTGAGAACCCCATGATGTCAGTAATGAAGCCGCAGTGATTCCCTGCACAGAGGAGGCTCGGAAACATACAGATGAATGGTAACCTTTGGCACTGTTAGCTGTAATGGAGATAGAGAGAGTGCAAATACGAGCAACCAAACTTATAAGAGGAATGGAGCATCTTAGTTATGAGGAGAGGTTAGTAGAATTGAACTCATTTAGTCTTGAGAAAAGACGGCTTCAGGGAGACATGATTAATTTATATAAATATATAAATGGCCCCTACAAAAAGTATGGGGAAAATTATTTCATGTAAAGACCCCTCAAAAGACAAGGGGACATTCCCTTCGGCTAGAGAAAAAAAAAAGGATTCAATCTCCACCATGAGAACTGTAAGGGCATGTCCCCACGGCAGAGGACAAATGTCCTGTTTTTAGTGCCGTCCCCACGGCCGCGCGGGGGAAGGGCGGGCGGACGACTTTTCTCCGCAATGAGCAGCGAAAAGCCCTCCGCCTTCACATTGACATGCACATATTCCATCCGAAAACCGAACGGAAGAATGTGCTTGCTCAATGTTTTCGGGCGGCCGGCGGTTTGAAAAACCACCAGACGGAAAACCCGTGCAGTGGGGACCGCTGCACGGGATTTCCATAGAGCTCCGTTGTGCTAGTTTGCGGCCGGTTTTTCAGAGGGTCTGCAAAATCGCAAACCGTCTTAGAAAAAAGGCAGCAAACCCGTGCCGTGGGGATGCCCTAAATCTGTGGAATATCCGCCTGAGGAGCTGGTCACAGCAGGAACAGTTGGGACTTTCAAGAAAGGCTTTGATATCTACCTGAAACTAAAGAATATTAATACGTACGTAGCTATGTAAAATTCTGGATCCTGGCTGGTGGAGGCTCTGGGGTCAAAGATAGGTCTCCCCTGGAGCAGGTTGGTTCTTGCCTTGTGGGTTTCAGGGCATTAACCAGTGGGGAGGCTGGGCTTGAACTCCTTGTCTCCCTCCCTTCACCCACTTTTTTCCCACCCTTGGTTGAACTTGATGGACACGTTTCTTTTTTCAACCGTACTATGTAACTTATCTGTATATAATTGGACAGTATCAAAATACGGGTTCTTGCTATCCTGTGCCCCATCTGTAAAAAAAAAAACCAAAAAAAAACCCTCCTGCCATAAAGTAAAAAGAACAAAAAAATGCCTTTAGCGTATTCCGAAGAGTGTGAATCTTTGTTCTGAGCATCAAACGCTGAAAACCTCACCAGTTATGGAAGGGTTAAAATAAAGATATAATCAGGAGGGAGTCAAGGTGAACATAGACGGTGCAGATTTACTGGTAGTGTAATCTGCTGCAGATTTTCTGTGCTGAAATCCACAGCAAATCCGCCCCGGTGTGCATTAACCCCAATAAGCAACTGGCAATGGGTGCACCATATTTCTTATTGACTGGAACCAGTCTGCTCAACCCTGTGTGCTACCCCATCGTGCCCCGCTGTATACCTGGAGCAGGACTACTCACCCCGCCAGAATGGCCTTCGAGTTCCGTATAAGGCCAAATAGCACCAACAGGCAGATGAAGACGTGAAAAAGGAGCAGGCCGAGGTAACCCAACCACCTAGAAAGACAAGAAACAAACACTTAGCAAATGGAACACACGAGCTACACAGAGACCAACAGCGGCTTGTGGGGAAACATAGAAAAAAGTGAACTATCTGGTGATTGCACTGAGGGTTCAGCCTGTATGAAGCCGGCGTCATCTGGTTACAATACGTATTCAAAGCCGGGAAAATAGCCCAAAAAACCCAAAAATGTGTGTCCCGGAGCAAGGGAAAAAGAAACAATCAATCATTAATATGGTCTTATAAACCGGCCACAGAGCCGGGGCCTGATCAAACCCACCTGCTTCATTGCACAGACTCCAGATAAAGCGTTCGGCTGTGACTAAAACACGTTCTGGGAGGCCGCGCTCCTCACACACATCACACTTAGGAGGGCTGGGGATTTACCACGAGAAAATAGCTAGAGCCAACTAAACACGCTCCGTCTTCTGGAGGGATTTGGGGATTTGATGGTTTAAGTAGTGACATACTAGTGCTCAGCCAGGCACGTAATGGTTTACTGTGTGACAACTTAATAGCAGTGTAAGGTTATAGGCATAGAATAAGATGATTATATTTTTAAAAAAGTTATTCCTCGACTATTCGGAAAAAAAGAAAAAAAAAAAAAAAGACAGACAGAAAGAGAGAGAAAGTGAAAAAAAGAAGAGGCGAAGGGGAAAAGTGAATAGAAGTGAAGAGGGAAAAAAAGAATAAAGGAACGGAGGAAGAAGAGGAGGAAAATAAGAAGTAGGGAGGGAGGGAGGGGAAGGAAGAAGGGAAAAAGGAGGAGAAAAAAAGGAAAGAGGAGAAAGGAAGGGAGAAAAAAAAGAGGAGAAAGGAAGGGAAGAAAAAAGAGGAAAAAGGAAGGGGGAAAAAAAAAAAAAAAAAGAGGAGAAAGGAAGGGGAAAAAAAAAAAGAGGGGGAAAGGAAGGGAAAAAAAAAAAAAGGGGAGAAAGGAAGGGGAAAAAAAAAAAAGAGAAAAAGGAAGGGGGGGAAAAAAAAAAAAAGAGGAGAAAGGAAGGAAAAAAAGAAAGGAGAAAGGAAGGGGGAAAAAAAGAGGAGAAAGGAAGGGAAAAAAAAAAAAAGGAGAAAGGAAGGGAAAAAAAAAAAAAAAAAAAAAAAAAGAGGAGAAAGGAAGGAAAAAGAGGCGAGAGGAATGAAAGCAAAAAGAAAGGACAAAGAAAAGAATAGAGAAAAAGTAGTAGAAACGATGGAGAGCGCGCAGCTTGTGCTGGGGAGCGATGGGCCGGCAGTTCCTCACCTGTACCAGTCATATAGATCCACCTGTGCTGCAAGGTCGTCCATTGAAATATCCGTATTCTTCCAGAAGGGGATGTCCGAGGTTTGTTGCACCAGTGTGTAGAGGAGGCCCTGCAGCTTCTGCACTATGTGAAGGTAATCCGTCTGCTTTGTAAACATGGCTTCCAGTTCTAGGAGATTTGGTTCCACGGTTTGGTTTAGAGCTATGGTGGTTTCCGAGACCTGCATGAGATAGATCTACATCAACCAAATGCTTGACCTGTAAACACCATTTTGTTCTATTTACATGAATAGATCCACAATTCAGTGAGGATTCATATCCTAAGGAATCTGTATAGTTGCAGAGCACAAATCCCTCCCCCTTTGGGACTGGGAATTCCCTATCACATATATCAAAGCAGGTTTCCGAAAAGAATCTAAATTAGAATTCCACTTAAACGCGCCCATCTACTAGTGAACGAATAGACAACACTGGTAACAAGGTTCGGTAATGACTCTTCCGTTACAGAGATATTGTTGACAATAAATTTTTATTGTGGCGGCCATTTTTGCAGAAGAGACAACGTGAAGTGCAGCAATTGTGGTCGTCATATGTTGTTGCCTTTAACCTCTTAACAACTTTGGACGTATATTTATGTCATGGTGCCGTTACTCCATAATCCATGCTGGCTGACAATTGTAGCTGACACCTGCCAGTAATATCTAGGAGCACAGCAGGGAATGTAGGCGGCTCTGTTCCCTGCTGTTTAACCCTTCAGACGGCGCGGCGATCTCAGCCGCGGCATCTAAATGAATGAGAAACGGTGCTGCACACCATTTCTCACTCCAGTTGAAACCTCCACAGCAAGATCACGGGGTGCCGATCGCTTAACATGGCTTCCAGCGTCGTTAGGTCTACGATTCTAATAAGTGATAGAACCGCCATCTTTGTACATCCTTCTACTTTGTTTATACAATGCATAAGGTTGTACTAACAAAATCGAGCTCCCCAGTGCTCATGTAGCTTAGGGGGACTCAATAAAAAGTTTTTAAAGTATAAAAAAAAAAAAATTAAAAAGTTAAAAATCGCATCCCTTTTAGGTTAGCATTTTACACATAAAACATAATAAACAATCCGTAAAAAAATCTGTTCTATTAAAAAGTAACTTTTATCCCGTACGCTGAACACCGCAGAAAGAAAAAAAATAAATAAAAAAAAAAATGTTTTCTTCGGGTTATTTCACATTCCTTAAAAATTGGAATATAGTGATGAAAGTCGCATCTATCTCAAAATGGTACCAATAAAAAGCCCACTAACCTAGGCCCTTGGGTAGAAGTACAAAAAAGTTAGTGGTCGCAGAAAATGGCACCGCAAGTTTAAAAAGTAGAAAATGTTTGGATTTTCTTAACTGTACTAAAATCTTAAATATTTGGTATTTCCAGATTCAGATTAACCTGCAAAATCCAGATAAGACATCATTAATATCGAAGAGCGAATGTCAAAAACAAAACCCCATTTATGTTTTTTTGTTTTTGTTTTTTTTACATTTCACCCCTCTTTTTTTGGCAGTTTCCCAGTATATACTATGATATGGTGAATGACACTATCAGAAAGTACATTTTGTCCCACAAAATAAAAGCCCTCATATGTCTATGTAGGTGAGGGGGAAAGTTAAAAAAAAAAAAAAAAAAAAAAAAAAAAAAAAAAAAGTGATCACTCGGAAGATGGGGATTAAAAAAAATGAATAATCAAAAACGCTCTCAGTCAGATCGTCACTGCTGACAATCCAACCATCGGGTGCAAGAAGCAAGCAGAAGAGCGGGGGAGACGGAACGGAAGTGAATGATGAGTTTTTATTTTATTCCTGCGTTTGTCAAAAAATAAGCACTGGACAACCCCTATAAAGGGGTTGTCTCACTGCAAAGATAAGCTTTCAACATGTAGGGAACGGTAAATGTAGACTTTTTCCAAATACATTGCTTTATTTTGCTTTGTTGAGGAGATGAGAGAGATTTTAACTGCTCTGTGTGCACACAGGTTTCTCTGGTTATCATCCTGTTTTTCCCTTCTCTGATGAGACAAAGAGCAGGGAGTGATGTCACCACAGGTCGGCACACAGGATGCCAGAAGTTTGAGAACAGAGTGTGCTATCTCTAACAAACAAGAGACTAATTACTTGTTTACTTTGAGCTCTAGAGCTCTCTGTAGTATAGATAAGATCTCCTGCTCTCAAGTCAATGCACATTATTAGAAGAGTTGTGAATATGGAGTCGATATGCTAATCACTGCTATAAAACCATCTACAGCCTGACCATGAAGAGACAGGATGCATGAATCTAAAGTGGATTATGGCTCTGTGAAACAGCGTGGTAAGAGAACCTATTTGAAGGGGACAACCATTATGGCTATACTTCCCCTTTCTTTTTTTTTTTTTTTGCAAGAACGAGTTTCAAAACTGATCCAAAAAAAAAGAAGATCTCCATAAGCAAAATAATACTTCCAAATATTAGCTACTGCATTTTCTCCCATCGCCAGTAACTGGTCTCTATTCTGCTGATGGCTTTCCAGGTCAAAAGCTGAAGACTCCCCTTCTCTGCCCGCTGCGTATCAATGGAGAAATCCCAGACGTGCTTACAGGTTTGCTGTGTATCCTCTTCCCCCTTTTTCTCTGGAAGGGTTCGGCCTTCTAGGTCCCGATTCAGATTTCTGAGGGTAACTTGATTAGAACAATAAACTGCTGACAGACGTCTCTTGGGAGCCTCTTTCTCAGGGCTGCACTTTTCTGGTCACATGGTGCAAATTTACAGTAATGTAGAACAGGAACCGAGGTAAATGAGCTCATATACAACTCTACAGGTTTATCCTGCAATTTAGCTTCTAAAAGGCTGGCCCTCTCTTGTTAATCCCTCTATAAGCCAATAACAAGCAGCGCCTGTCATTCTGGTGGAGCCTCTGACTGGCCACCAGGGGAATAGGAGAAACCCAGGTGGGCCCTTGTCCATGGTGGGCCCCTGATAATGGCAGACCTGGGGCTGATTTTCAGAGAGAAAGGCAAAGAAGAGTTAGAAAGCTAAAGGCAGAGTACAAGAGGTAAGTGCAGTATGTGCAGCCATGTAAAGTAGCTGTAAAATGTGCTCCAAGGATCAGCTCCAACAACCGGAAGGGCCCCGCCAAAGATCAGCTCCAACAACCGGAAGGGGCCCGCCAAGGAACAGCTCCAACCGGAGGGGCCCGCCAAGGAACAGCTCCAACCGGAGGGGCCCGCCAAGGAACAGCTCCAACCGGAGGGGCGCGCCAAGGAACAGCGCCAACCGGAGGGGCCCGCCAAGGAACAGCGCCAACCGGAGGGGCCCGCCAAGGAACAGCGCCAACCGGAGGGGCCCGCCAAGGAACAGCTCCAACTGGAGGGATCCGCCAAGGAACAGCTCCAACTGGCGTTACCCACCAAAAATCCGCTCCACTGGCAGGACTCCACCAAAGATCAGCCCCACTGGAGGGACACCCAAGGATCAGCTTCACTGGAGGGACACCCAAGGATCAGCTTCACTGTTGGGACCCAAGAATTAGCTCTACTGGGTGGACCCAAGAAAGAATTCACTGATGGCCCCAGGGTCTCCAGTATGACACTGCTCTGACGGGGCCCTTAGTTGACCATGTTTATATGGATGCCCATCAATTAAATGGCCGCCAAGTAATACTTTTCCATAAAGCCAACCTGCTTTGGTCCCCATCTTATTAGAGGGTTTGTCTCTTAGAAGGGTACATTGTGGAGTGATGGTCTCCTCCGCTAGTGGTGACCATACAGAGCATGCATGCTCTATAATATCCAATAAAGGAAGAGGAGGAAACAAGTAGACAACACGTAAATCCCTTGAGATCCCATAGAAGACACCTTGGCCTAATAAGCCGCACTAATATTTCAGAGGAAGTTTTGAGACCGGTTTCCGTCTCTAATTGAGAACATATAGGTTTGGGGGGTCACATGGGCAGATAACAATGCGAGCATTTCCTGAAAAGATTTTGTAGCAGGTACCTATGATAACGCTGAACAACAGGAAATCAGTACATCCCGCCATTGTGAAGCGTCCCCATCCCGAGCTCAGGAAGCCACCTGTGCGCCAACCTTATGTAACTGTGCACGCTGGATTAGGACACGTTCCTGGCATCTATGTGGGGTACGTGCTAAGGTACTGGCCACAGGCCCGGGCTGACACCACCAGGAACTGCAGATTTCCAGAAAGAGAAAATTTCACAATAATGGACAGAAAACTCTGCTGAAGACTGAAGCTTCTTTTTCCCTTTTCTTGAAAGATCACGACGCTGGGGAGAGACGTCTGTATTCTGAGAAGATCCGCCGACCGGTTCAACGCTCCAACCATGACTTCTATAACAACCAGTGTATGAAGTTCTCCACTCTCCGCCGGCACCGGGGACTTCATAGCCCGGTAGACGTGCTGGGTGACAACTCGTTAGAGAGGTCGCTGTATGGTCACCCAGATCTTCCAGTACCAGATAAAAACCCAATCCAGTTACCACGTTCTAACAACCTGACAGCAGAGGGACGCAAAGAAACTTTATCGTTGGATTTTCAGGAAAAACCAAGTGCGAATATACAAAAGACCAATTTGCTGGCAGAAAAGTTCCCAAAAAATTTCATAGGTGAAAAATCTTCATCCGGTTGTTTACTGCAGATGCTAACCTTCTCAAGTCAATGGAGAAAATCTGCAGTAGGTCCATAACGGACGTGTTCCAAATTAAAAAAAATCCGCACCACACGTCAATCTGTGTGTGTGTAAAAAAAAAAAAGTTGTAAAATCCCATCCACATGGCCGATACTGTTATCCGGGGCATTCAGAGAAGGGGGACTTGATGGGATTTCCACTGCAGATTTATTAATGCCGTAAAATTTTATTCAATTTTGAACA
>JAODAL010082282.1:0-11628 GCA_025379985.1 Phyllomedusa bahiana
TGACGACGCCAGCCTGGGCCCCTTTACCACACCCCCCTGTAAAAAAATTTCCGGGCCCCGGGTGGGTGAACCTGCGTGTTAATAGAAAACAAACGCTAGCCTGGGGCTCTCACCGCACCCACTGAAAAATCTGGGAGCTGGACCTCCGTTTTAACAATGGCTGACCCGGGACACTGGCTCTCACCCCTTAGGGGGAATCAGGAGAGCTTCAAATTTTCTCTAAAAAATCAATTTTGAAAAAAAGGGGATTTCTGTGAGGGTTAAATAGTGTCAAAAAGGGGGCCCGGGGTGGACACAAAATTTCCAAAAAAGGAGGCTTTAAAATTTTTCTGGGGCTGGGATCACTATGGGGCCATTTGTTTTATCCCAGGGAGGGCTGTCCTTTAAACAATTTTTAAGAAGGCTTTTTTGGGGGAAAAATTAAAACCCTGAATTGAATTTGGGTGAATCAGTCCAGAAGCCAGGGGGGCAAAATGTCCTTTTTCAAAAAAAGAATTTTTTTGGGGTGAAATTTGAACATTTTTATTACTTATGGGGTTTGGGGGGGACCCCAATTTAAAACATCTGCACGTTAAAAATACCTTTAAAAACTGCAGGGAGGGGTTTTTAAGTTGTATTTTTTACCATGAAAAAAAAAAACAAAATGGAAAAATGTTTAAAAATATAAATTAAAACCCCTAAGTAAATTTTGAAAAAAAAAATGTTTAGTTTTCCAAAAAAAAAATACTAAAGGAAGTCACTGTAAAAAAATTTGCATAAATTTGGGCCCCTTTTTGTTCTGTGGGGGCAAACAGGGGTTTTAAAGTTTCTATTCTGCGGTACAGGGCAGATTTTAGTTAATGCCAATTTAACTAAAATGGTGGGTTTAAATACTCCTTTTCCCGGCACTTTTTTTAAATTTGGGGGCAGACAGGGTTTTAAAGGTCCCTACCGCTGTCCCGGAACAGGTTTTAGTCCCCTGTCCAGTTCAAATAAAATGGTGGTTGAAAAAACTCCATTTCCCCCCCATTTTAATCTGTTGGCCAACAGGTTTTAAATGGGGCATACTGCGGTACAGGACAAATATAGTTTTTGTCCAGTTCAAAAAAATGGTGGTTCAAAGACTCCTTTTTTCCCGGGGCCTTTTTTAAAAGTGGGGGGCATGCAAAGGTTTTAGGCTCATGCTTTGGGCCCCGGGCAGGTATGTCAAAGTCCAGTTCAACTAAAAGGGGTTTCAAAAACCCCCTTTTCCCCCCACCTTTACTTTTTGGGGGGCAGACAGGGTTTAAAGGTCCTACGCGGCCCCCGGACAGGTAAAAGTCCAAAAGTCCCCCCTTTTAAAATAAAATGGTGGTTGAAAGACCCTTTTCCCAGCACTTTTTAATTTGGGGGGCAGGAAAAGGTTTTTAAAAGGCATTAAAGCGGTCCAGGACAGATATGTTTAATTTCCCGTTTCCCAAATAAAATGGGGGAAGAAAAGACTCCTTTTTTTTTGCGCATTTTTTTTTAAACTGGGGCATGCGGTTTGGGGGGGTCCCTGCTGCGTTTCCCGGACAGGGGTATTCAAAGTCCAGTTCAAGTAAAAAAGATGGTTCAAATCAATACTGCCCTTCTGGGCCTTTTTTAAATTTTGTGGGTCATTTCTTTTAAAGGGGAAAGCTGTGGGGGCAAGACAGGATAGTGAATGGTCTGTGAGTTTTTTTTCTGGGCTTTTATAACCTAAGTGTGTTTGCTAAGATGAGTAAGTATCCATTTGACGTTGGGGGATCTAATTCCAGCTTCTCCACCCTGTTTGGGTGTAAAATGAAGGTTTTGTTTCCTCCCCCATAGTTTTAATGGCATCGGCTAATCATATCGACATCGACCCATGACGATAGTAAACTAATCGCTCATCACTATTTTTAAACCTTTTTGAACCCAAACAATGGCCTTCGAAAAGGTTTTTGGACGCTCGGGACACCCCTTAAATGCGGGGCCCTTTTTTTAGACACCATTTCATAACATTCGGAGCGCACCGCTAATTCTGCCCCACCTCTCCACATCTACGGCAAAGGATCACTCTTGGGGTTGGACATGTCTCTTGCCTGTGGCCGAACTGCCTGCATTTCCAAAAGAAGTCGGGCATCCCGTTGTAATATAGAATTTCCCCCATCCTCCCCCAAACCGAAAGATGAGGGGGGGTGCTTGAACTGCCCCCAAAATCAGGATCTGGTTTTAAACTTACCATGAAATTTTGTTTTGCCAGTCCATAAACCCCCCAGATTCATCACGCTATGTTGACGATTATATCGACAAAGTTGAAATCGGCAAGGGTTTTTAGGGTGATCGAAATTTTAGATCATCGAAAATTTGGGTTTAAAATCTGTCATCATCTAAAAAGATCCCCATTTTCGTGCCCCCTGTAATTTTGGCGCCCACAAATCAAATTACAGAATAACAGGGAATGTGTGTGCGACGTCAGACGGGATTGTAGGGTTTGCGATTGGCGAAAAATCACATGACCTTTTTAAACATAGAACGCATTTCCTTTAAGCCTCAGTGTCTCTTCGTCCAAAATAGGACTGCCTCTGCCGGGGGCCAAAACACTCACAAAACTTTTCTATTTCTGCACAGAGAAACCCATTTTTAGCTGTGACCCCTTAAAATTTTTAGTTAGATTAAGATTGGTTTTTTTAGTATTAGGTGAAATTTTAAAGGCATCTACCGCTGTAAAGTCACTATAAAAACCTGAAAAAAGTTCCCAAAGACTTAGTGTAGACATTGCACTGCAGAAATTTTTATTTAACATTTTGCTATTAAATATTTCCTAGATATTGACACCTAAACTTATTTTGGGAACACATCATTTCTATAATTTTGCGGGTCTGTGTTAGGGCAAAACCCCTTTTATTATCATATACTTTTTCAGATAGGTGTTCTTTTTAAATTTTTCCCCATTCCACCTTTGTTCATATACCAGCAAATTTTTTGTCCCACCACAGGTGAATTTTAAAGGTGCAAAAAAATACTTTTTTTTTAAGAAACATTTTAGATACGTGTTTTTTTTACTTTTTGGCGCCACAGCTTGTTCATTGACGCAGCTTTCACTAAATTTTAAAACAGCAATTTTTTTAAATCACCACGGGGAATAAAGGGGCAAAAAATACTTGTAATAAAAAAAAACTAAGAAAACTGTTTTTTGCACTTTTGCCCAGTCCAGATTTTTGTAGGACACCTTTTAGTTAAAATTTTAAACCGCATTTTGTTTTGATTTAAGGGGTTTGAAATCTGGTTTTCCGTCTTTTAATAAGAGACTTTCAAAACTATTCCAACCTTTTAAAATTTTATAAAATTTTGAACATGGGCGAAATCAGGTGGTAAGCAGCAAAGAGGGGGGAGCACATGGGGGAGAGGTACGAGAAAGGGCCCTTTCCCTGCTGGCGACAACACCATGCCAGCGGATCGTCAGTTGCAGGGCCGTTAGGCCCGTCACGCTGGGTCAGGCCCTGTAATCCAGTAACGAACCCCGTTTTCCATCTAACCTTCAGTGGTTAATGCAACCTTTCATCCAGCCCCTCTTACCCTCCTCGTCCCCCCCAGTCACGGCCCAAATTTTCCCACAGCAACATCCCAAACCCCAACATGAAGCAGCCCAAATTTTCAACTCGTGTACCCCCACTGGTGGATAATCCTTTTTCGAAGACCTCTTTGATGACAAAAAAGCGGTTTGGGGGCAAAGGGATGTTAAAAGATCAAGAGGAATTTTAAATCTTTCTCTTACGCCCCCGTTTTTCTGATTTCCAAACAGAGGGGGAGAAGGAAGGCCCGGGCAATCGGGGGGAAAAAAACCCCGGGGGTCGGGAACATTTTGCCGGCCCCCCCCCCCCCTTTCTTTTAGCCAGGGCTTCTTTTGAAACAAGCCTCTGAATCACCCAAACGTTTTCATAAACCCCTTTCCGTAAACGCATAAGTAAAAAGGGAAAAAAACCTTTAAAGGGGTTAACCACCACCAAAATATCTAGGGCACATGCCCGGGAAATGCATGAGTTTGAAAAGGAGGGAACACTTGGGCCCAAAAAAGGGCCCAAACCCACGCCGGGCCTTCCCCAAACCCTTTTCACACCCTCTGGGCTCCGCCCCTCCTCCCCCCCGAAACCCCCAACGTTCCTCCCTGCCCATTCCTCTCAGAGTCTGATCAGGGATCAGCCTCCCCCTTCAGCCTCCCAAACCCTCACCCAAGTACCACCAGCACCAAACCCGAGACCCATCCCACCCTTTTCTCCTTTCCCCCGTTTAAAGACCTTTCCCCGCCATAAACACGGGCCCCGTCTACAGCCAGCCTTCCGCTTCCCCCCGGTTTGGGAGCAGAAGAAAACCCCCTTTTTTCCCCAAAACCAAAACCCCAAAGCCCAAAAGGCCCCGAAAAGTCGGCAATTTCCAAAGGGTTTTGGGCCCTTGGAAAAAAGTTGCCTTTCCTTGGGGACCAATTTGGGTTTTTCCGCCACGTCAAGGCCCTTGCTGCCCCCAAAAACCCCGTGCCGGAACATGCATTTCTTTTGGGCCCAAAAAACCCTCCCCCCCTGGCCAGCCACGGGGCCAAAAAATTTAAGCGCATTGTCTGCATCTGTGGGCCGGGAAAAGTCCATCTGACCACCGCCCCTGGGCTAGTAACCCCGGGCCCAAAGGGCCCCTTTTTATCACGGTGGGCAGCTCACTGGGGGGAGCTGGGTGGATGTTTTCAGGGGGTTACGGTGGGGTCTTCAGGCTCGCGCACGCTCTTTAAAACCCAGGGATGGTGCAGGGGCCCTTTCCCCCCCAAAAATTTCCCTGGGTGCATCACAGCCCCCGAGAAACCAAGCCGTTTTGAAATTAAAACTGTCTTGGAGACCGTCCCCACACAGGTCGGAGCTGTGGACGGCTCCCGCAACGAGAAACCCCCGCTGGCTTTGGGGGACAAGAAAACCCTTTTTCCAAAGGGAAGGTGGTAAAGCCTTTAAAAGGGGGAAAACTGCCTGCCGCCCTTAAGATCGGTAAAGGGGAGCACACCCCTTTCCTGGCCCATTCCTGAACCTGGGGCGTTTAAAAAATTTCTAAAGAGCAAACCCGGGTCGGACTGCCTGCCCCGAAGAAGGCCGAGGTTTTTAGTTCGCACTTCTGCCGTTCCCGGGGGCCCCGCTTCCCCTCCTGCTCGGCTTCGTTGCAGCGTCAGCTCCGGGCCTCCCCCCCCAAACCGCTCATTGTTTTACGGGGCAAAACCGGGGAAAATTTCCCCCCTTTCCCCAAGCTCCAGCGATTGGGGGCCCGCACCCAATGGGCCCTTTTCACAGTTCGAAGTGACACATTTGGCCTGAAAAACAGCGGTGCGGACCTCGGGGGGTTTTAAACCCCCGAGAGGGGAGGCAGGTGGAAAAAAGCTCTCACCATCCTTGGGCCCGTTTTTTAAAAGCTACCAAAAAAGGTCAGTGCGGACAATGCCCTTGTCAGATTAGCAATGGGTGAACCTTAGTTCTGGGGAAAGAATTTTTTGACACCTTTTAAAAAAACAGGGCCCCCCAGCCCACGGGGGAGGGAAAACAGACACAATGCGACACGGCCTTTTCCCCTCCGCAAAATCCACAAGGGGCCCCGAACATTTTTCACAATTTCATCGGTTTTTTCATTTGCAGGGGTTCGGGGGGCCAGACTAGTTTCAAGGGGGCGCATCATTTTTCAGGGGCATCATCTCAGGGGGCAATCAGGGCTGTGTTGAAGCGTGCCGGAGGGGAGCGGAAGGGGGAGGGGGTTTTTCCTAGACACCGATGTTAACCCGACTTTCCCCGCCTTGGAAAGAGGGGGGGGCGGGGAATTTGAGGCGGGAGAGGGGAAGATGGGGGGAAAAATCAGTTTGCTAGTGCCCCCTCGGGCCCCGAGGCTTGGGGAAATCAAAGGGTTTCCCTCTTTTCCAAGATGCTTTGGAATGCCCCCATTTCCTCCAACATATCCTTTCATTTTAAACCATCAAAAAGAACAACAGTTTTTTGGGTGGCCACCCCCCCTGGGTCCCCGGTACAAAACAAAAAATAAGCACTTTTTCCACCCACCCAAATAAGAGTAAATGCAGGAAAATGAAAAACCTTGCTGATTGATTTAAATGAACATCTGTTGCGTTTTTGCTTTACGTTTTTTCAAATGTCACGGTGGAAAAAACGCCCCGCGACGGACAGCAAATAAAAGTGCCAATAACTTAAGCGCAGCAGCCCCAGCAAGGTGGCAGGGAAACCTTTTTTGGGGGGGGGACCTCTTGGGCAATCTTATTTACCCACCCACCAACGGGGTGCAAAGCGGGGACACATTCAACACCCCGAACCAACTTAAGATCATGGTGCACGACTATCTGGTCTCAACACCCTGTTTTTTTTTATGTGTTTTTCCGGGGCCCAAAAATTTTTTTGGGGATCCAAAATGGGCAAAAGGGCCCCCCCCCCCAGCTCGCCGACACGCCATAGAGGGTTGCCCCGCCCACAGCCAGCGCATATTGAAAACGGACCTTCAGCCAGCCGGAGGGGTTTATTACAGGGCAAACGCAACCGGCCTTTTCCCCAATAATGTGGGAAACGTTTTAAGACTTTTATCAAGATGGGAACAACCCCAAAAAAGGGTCTCTGATTATGTTGTGGCCCCAAAACCCCCAAACCCCCCGATTAATGCCCGGTCTACTTCACAAACCTCCAAAAAAAGAAATTTGGTTTCCCCTTGGGAAAAACTTTTTTTTTAAAAAAATCAAATTTTTTTCTGCAAATTTTTTTTCTCAGTTCCCAACAGTTTCATTTTTCTGGTTTTGCTGTGAGGAGGGCTGGGAAAAAAAAACCAAAGGGTTTTATGGGCCCAAAAACCCTATTTTCCCTTTACCACCATCCCTTTTGAATTTTTTCGCATTGTCCCTTTGGGTTTTTGGGGTCATGTTGCCTTTCCCAATTTTTTAAAAGTGGCGAGAAGTCCCTAATTTTTTAATTTTTTGGGGGTCATGGGGTTTCTGTGGATAAAGCTATAACAAAGGGGCCCTTTGGAACAGAAATGTGGTTTTAAGTGGGATTTCCCCTCACAAATTTTTTAAAATGGGTGAAAGATCTTTTTATAATTTTTTTTTTGGGGCATTCTTTTCATTGAAAGCAGCAATACAAAAGGGCCTATTTTAAAAAATTTTTGTTTCAAAAAGACATTTGTTCTTCACAATTGGGCAAAATGGCTCCCCGGGTTCCCCTTTTTTAATTTTTGGGGGGATATTTACTGTGACATCAGCTATACTACAGGTCCTATTAAAAAAATTTTTTTTTTTTCTAACAGACTTTTTCCCCCACAATTTTAAAAAATGGCTCAAGGGGATGGGGCTGCAGAAACAGGGAATAGGTAACATTTAATGGACCCCATTTTGCAAAAGAAATTGTTTTTGCCCAAAATCTTTTAAAAAAGCTATCAATCCCTTTTATTGAACAAAAACCCTTTTAAAAATTAAAAAAAAGAGAAACAAAGACAAGGGGGAAATTCCCTCCTATTTTAAAAAATGTGTTTTTCTAGAAATTAAAAATACTAACAAACTTGCAAGTACAAAATTTCTGGTAAAAAAATTCCCCTGAAATTGTAAAAAAGGGAGGGGACAGGGAAAACTTGACCAGAGTTTAGGTTAAAATTTAGAGGACAAGGAGTAGGGGCCCCCGGACAGAGAAAAAAGAAAAAGAGGAAAAGGGGGACCTTGGGGGTAACAGGCGTTAAAACCCCCCTATTTCCCCCAAATGAAACTTTAAATTGGGCCCACTTTATACGGAGGGGGAAGCGCAAAACCCAAGGTTTTGACCGGGGAAAATGAGGAAGGCTGGAGTTTTCACACTTTCCCCACTTTTGCTTCAGCACGAAAGTTTTTATTGCTTTCCCTCATCAGGGCATTTTTAAAACCCGCGTTTTAATAGATGACGGACCCCAGCCTGGGGTCTCAAAAACAAACCCCCTGTAACTCCGCCCTGGGGCATGCGGGGGCCAGGGACAGGAATATCAATGTCCCCTTCAACTTTAAAAGGGGTTGAAAGCCCTTTTTTTCCGGGACTTTTTAAACTGGGGGGGCACACAGGTTTAAAGGGCAAAACTGCGGGCCAGACAGTTCTAGTCAATATCCATGAAAAATAAAATGGGTTTGGGGGTTTAAAGACTCCTTTTTCTGGGACTTTTTAATCTGTGGGGGCAACAGGGTTTTAAAGTCCAAATTTTTGCCCGGTACAGGACGGGCATAGTCTTTTTCCAGTCAACTTTAAAAAGGGGGGGGTTTAAAGACCCTTTTTTCCCTTTTTTTTGGGCCCTTTTTTTAATCGGGGGCATGCTGTGGCCCCGGACAAAAAATAAGTCCCCAAAGTCCATGAAACTAAAATGGTTGGGGGGAAAAACTCCTTTTTTCCGGCACTTTTGAAACTGGGGGCATGCAGGTTTGGGGGGGTCATGCTGTGGGCCCCGGACTGGGAAATTTTCAAGTCCAGGGTTCCAAAAAAAAAGGGTGGTTTAAAGACTGCTTTTTTCCGGGACTTTTTAAACGGGGGGCCCGCAGGGTTTTGGGGGTCATGCTGGGGTTTTTAGGGCAGGGATAAACAAAAAGTCCCCCCCCTTTTTAATAAAGGGGGGGGGGGGGAAAATTTTTCCCCCCCCCCAAATTTTTTTTACCTGGCCCTTCTGGCACTTTTTAAATTTTTTGGGGGATGCAGGGTTTAAAGGGCAAAGCTTTTGGGACAAGACAGGGGAAATTTAAGGGTTTTGGGTTTTTTTTTCCCGTTTCTTTTATTAAAATAAATTTTTTGCCTAAGATGTAGCCCCGTATCCATTTTACGTTTGGAAAGTTTTAATTCCACTTCTCCCACCCTGTTTGGGGTGTAAGAAAAGAATTTTTTTGGTTGGGGCCCCCCCATAGACTTAATGGTCCTCACTCAATCGAACCCGCTCACATCAAAATTAGAAACTGGTTTGATGAGGTTTACTATCGCCGATTCGAATGGGCCCAAAGCAATCGCTCCCAAAACTAGTCCCTCCCTCCCCGGTTTGGGGGCGTAGGGGGTTTTCCCAAACAATCCGGACACCCCCCTTCACCCCCCCTCCTTTCCCGTTCTCAACGTCCCGGGCCCCAACTCCCGCCCCGTTCAGAGGTTTGGTTTTTCTGGCGGGATCCCTTCCTGAAGAAAAATATTTTTCACTTCTACCTTTCTCCCGTGTTCCACCTTGGGCGAAAGAGGATTTGGGCCCAGATTCCTCCTCAAAGGGCATTTTCAGGCCCCCTTTTTGACCTCCTCCAACTCACCCCCGACGGCCCAAACCACACCGCGGAGGGTCCTGCAGGGGAACGCAGCCTCGTTGCAATCGCTCAAACCCATTCCTTTTCGCACCCTTTCTGGGGGGCCCTTTTTGGGCCTTTAAAGGGAAACTTACGAAACCCACCGCGTTGATTTTTTAGAAAAATACCTTTGTCATTCCCCAGAAACCCGATAGGCGTCTCTAAGTTTTTCGACACGCTTCCCCCATCCAAAGGGAAACCCCTTTTAGCTTCCAGGATCCCCGGGGCCCCCGGGGGAGCCGTTGCCCCGGACCCCCGGAAATGAAAGGCCAAAGGGTCAAAGAACAAGGGAAACCCAAGAGAAACCCCAACCTGCCTACCGGGTCTCGAGAAATAAGACAAAGTCGCCCAAGTGAGAAGCTGGGGGGACCGGGTCCCCCGAATATTTTTACGGAGCCCCCTGCCCATACAAACCCATACATCTATCAAGGGAAACCTCGGTTTCTTCTCAAGGGGGTATAATGGGGGCTGACAACGAGTTTAGATTAAGGTACCTGAAAACCCCTGCCGTCCTCCTTATAGGGACAGGTTTTAAATCGGGGGCCAAACACCACCGCTCCCGGTAGGGAAGGGAAGCTTGGGGCCGCATAAACCCCGAAAGCTCCAGGGGGCGGGCCCCCTTGTTTGGGGGGGGCGGGAAAACTTTTGGGTAACCGAACCGGTTCCCCGGCCCAGACCTTTCCCCGACAAGTAAGCCTGCCCCCGACGACCCCCGGGCCAAGTCAAGCGGAATCCCGGGTCCCCCCTTTACAAGATGGCCACCCCTGCGGACTTTCAGTCGCCCCCCCCCCACCCCCAGTCCAGAAGGAAGGGCCCCTAAAAAACCCAAAGCCTACAGAGATGGCGGGTTTAAAAATTTTCCCCCCCCCGGGGCACCAAAAAAACATTCCCGTAAAAATTTAAAAATCGGCTAGTTTTACAAAAAAAGAAAGGTTTAAATTAAAGTCTTTTGGGGGATCTAAAACCTATCTCTAAATTTCCTTTACATTTATGCAAAAAAGGATAAAATTTGGGCCCCGGGTTTGGGGAAAAAGGGGTGGTTTTGACCATAAAAATTACCACCTTATCCGATAACCCGTCGGGCCCGGGGCCCCCCCTTTACCGTAAACCCCACCCTCTATGGCCCCCACAGAGAAAATCGTCCAGTGGGGGCTTCCGTTTTAGGGGACGTTTTGGGGGGGTTCCGGGCCTTTAAATTAAAGGGCCTCGAATTTAAATTTTCCTCCCCCCCCCTCGTTTGGTGACAGTTTTCCCCCCATCTGCTCTAACTGCCCCCCTCTGCAAATTTGAAACCCGGGGCTGGGGGATTGCTCCCCAAATCCACATGAACTTTTGGGGTGGGTCCTGGACGGCGGCATCCCCCTCTTCAAACTTTCCTCTTCTTCACTACAGTACCTGGGGGCAAAAAGGGTAAAAACCCCAGGGGAGAGGGTTGGGGGCGACAGGGGGTTGGTGGGGGGCCCCCACCACGGGGGAGGGGAGGGGAAGGGGGGGAACCCGGGGGGGAAAACCCGGAATTGGGGGAGGGGGGCAAGAAATTACCCCCCGAGGTGGTGGGTTCAGGCGGGGGCGGGAACCCCTTTATCCCCCTCCTTACCTTTTGTTCTTGGGGGGGCAGGGGTTCGGCGCCCAAACCCTTTGGGGGGGGCCGGGCTGCCCGGGCCGGGGCCGGGGAAAGCGGGTTTTAGCCCCGGGCCCTTGGGCCCCTAAACCCTTTGGGCCCCAAAACCTTTCCCTTTCCCCACAATCCCGGGGAACGGAGGGAACTAAACCCGCAGATTTTCAGGACCAAAAAGCGGGGGACAATTCTTGGTCCGGTCCCGTGACCCGGCAGTTATTCAGGGTTCCCTGCCGTCCTTACTCTAAGCCCTCCCAAAAACCCACCTCCCAAAAGGTCTGCGGGCTGTCGGGGTAGGGGAAAAAGGGCCCAATGAAAGGGCCCCCAAAAAAGACACCCCCACCACATAACAGTTTCCCGGGGAAAGGAAGGGCCCAGATACTTTGGCTGGGATATGCGGGTTTACGCAAAGGGGACAGTTTCCCGCTTCTCCTCTTTTTTAAAATGGGGCAGCTCCCCAACGAAACGAGAAAGGGGGAATTTTGGGGACGGCGGTCTTGACAGGTTTCCTTCCCACCCCAAACCCAAAGAAGCAAAAGTTTTTTTAGAAAAGACCGGTAAAAAAAAGCCTGAATGCTAAGGGGTTTCGGGCCAGACGAACCCTGGTCCACAAACATCCCCTTTTTTCAAAACACATCCGCAAAAAGGTTTAGGATCCTACCTCCACCCCTTTGAAGTTTTTCAAAAGGGCCCCCCGTTGCCCATCCAC
>JAODAL010082283.1:0-11627 GCA_025379985.1 Phyllomedusa bahiana
TTACTCCAGGTTTAATTAAACGTTGTTTTTGCGGTTGCGCAAAAAAAACCGTCTTTTTCAAACCCAAAAATTATAAATTTTCCCGTACCTAAATTTTACAACAAAGGTTTAAATTACAACTTATCTCTTGTTTGTGGCGAGAAAACCCAAAATTGTAACACGTACAAACTCATTTGTGGGCTCAAACTTTGGCGCAATTTTCATCCAGGGTTTTAATTAAGTTGTTTTGCTGGGGTGCGCAAAAAAACCGTCTTTTTTAAACCCAAAAAATTTAAAAAATTTTCCTGTAGCCTAATTCACAAGCAAAGGTTAATTACAACTGTATCTTTTTGTTTGTTGGCGTAGAAACACCAATTGTAAAAACGCTAAAAAAGCTACTATTTTGTTGGGCTCAAATTTTTTGGCGCAATTTTTCATCCAGGGTTAATTTAAGCGTTGTTTGCTGGGGTGCTGACAAAAAAACCGTCTTTTCAACGCCAAAATATTAAAATTTTTCCTGTAGCCTAATTCACAAGCAAAGGTTTAATTACAAACTGTATCTCTTGTTGTGTGGCGAGAAAACACGCAATTGTAACACGCTACAAAAGCTACTAGTTTTGGGCAATTCTTTGGCGCAATTTACATCCAGGGTTTAATTAAGCGTTGTTTTGCTGGAGTGCTGACCCAAAAAAACCGTCTTTTCAACGCCAAAATATATAAATTTTTTCCTGTACCTAATTCACAAGCAAAGGTTAATTACAACTGTAATCTCTTGTTGTGTGGCGTAGAAAAACACGCAATTGTAACACGCTACAAAGCAAAATTTGTGGGCTCATTCTTTGGCGCAATTTACAATCCAGGGTTAATTAAGCGTTGTTTTGCTGGTGTGCTGACAAAAACCGTCTTTTCAAAGCCAAAATATATAAATTTTTCCTGTACCTAAATTTACAAGCAAAGGTTTAATTACAACGTATCTCCCTTTTTGTGTGGCTAGAAAACACGCAATTGGGAACACGCTACAAAGCTACTATTTGTGCGGCTCATTCTTTGGCGCAATTTAAAATCCAGGGTTAATTAAGTTGTTTTGCTGGTGTGCTGACCCAAAAACCGTCTTTTTTCAAGCCAAAATATATAAATTTTTCCTGTAGCCTAATTCCCCAAGCAAAGGTTAATTACAACTGTATCTCTTGTTGTGTGCGTAGAAAACACGCAATTGTAACACGCTACAAAGCTACTATTTTGTGCGCTCAATTCTTTGGCGGGAATTTACATCCAGGGGGTTAATTAAAGCGTTGTTTTTCTGGTGTGCTGACCCAAGAAACCGTCTTTTTCAACGCCAAAATATATAAATTTTCCTGTAGCCTAATTCACAAGCAAAGGGTTTAATTACAACTTATCTCTTGTTGTGTGGCGTAGAAAACACGCAATTGAACACGCTACAAAGCTACTATTTTGTGCGGCTCAATTCTTTGGGGCAATTTACATCCATGGGTTAATTAAGCGTTGTTTTGCTGGTGTGCTGACAAAAATAAACCGTCTTTTTCAACGCCAAAATATATAAAATTTTCCTGTAGCCTAATTCACAAGCAAAGGTTAATTACAACTGTATCTCTTGTTTTTGTGGCGTAAAAACCCCGCAATTGTAACACGCTAAAAAAGCTACGATTTTTTGCGGCTCATTTTTTTGGCGAAATTTACATCCAGGGGTTAATTAAGCGTTTGGTTTTGCTGTGTGCTGACCCCAATATACCTGTCTTTTTCCAACGCCATACTATAAAAAATAATCCTGTAGCCTAATACACAAGCAAGGATCATTACAACTGATATCTACTTGTTGTGTGGCTTAGAAAAACGCCATTGTAACACTCTACAAAGCTACTAAGTTTTGTGCGGCTCAATTCTTTGGCGCAAATTTACATCCAGGGTTAATTAAGCGTTTATTTTGACTGGTGTTCTGACAAAAATTAAACCGTCTTTATCACGCCAAAATATATAAAATTTATCCTGTAGCCTAATCACAACAAAGTTAATTACAACTGAATCCTTGTATGTTTGGCGTAGAAAACACCAATTTGTAACACGCTACAAAGCTACTATTTTGTGCGGCTCAATTCTTTGGCGCAATTTACATCCAGTGGGTTATATTAAGCCTGTTGTTTTGCTGGTGTGCTGACCCCAAGAAACCGTCTTTTTCAAGGCCAAATATAAAATTTTTCCTGTAGCCTAATTCACAAGCAAAGGTTAAATACAACTTATCTCTTTTTGGTGGCTAGAATACACGCAATTGTAACACGATACCAAATCTACTATTATGTGCGGCTCAATTCTTTGGCGCAATTTACATCCAGGGGTTAATTAAGCGTTGTTTTGCTGGTGTTGCTGACCCTCAAGAAACCGTCTTTTTCAACGCCAAAATATATAATTTATCTGTAGCCTAATTCACAAGCAAAGGTTAATTACAACCTGTATCTCTTGTTGTGTGGCGTAGAAACACCAATTGTAACACGCTACAAAGCTACTATTTTGTGCGGCTCAATTCTTTGGCCGCAAATTACATCCAGGAAATTAATTATGCGTTGTTTTGCTGGTGTGCTGACCCCAAGAAACCGTCCTTTTTCAACGCCAAAATTATATAAAATTTTTCCTGTAGCCTAATTCACAAGGGCCAAGTAAATTACAACAGGATCTCTTGTTTGCTGGCTTAGAAAACACGCCATTGAAACACGCTACAAAGCTACTATTTTTGTTGCGGCTCAATTCATTGAGCGCATTATACATCAGGGGTTATTTTAAGTGTTGTTTGGCTGTGTGCTTGACCCCAAGAAAACCGTCTTTTTCAACAGCCAAGAATGTATAAATTTTTTCCTGTAGTCTAATACCATAAGCAAAGAGTTAGATTACAACTGTATCTCTAATGTTTGTTTGCGTAGAAAACACGCAATTGTAACACCACAAAGCTACTATTTTGTGCGGCACAATCTTTGGCGCAATTTACATCCAGGGTTAATTAAGCGTTGTTTGTGGCTGGTGTGCTGACCCCAAGAAACGTCTTTTTCAACGTCAAATATAAAAATTTTCCTGTAGCCTAATTCACAAGCAAAGGTTAATTACAACTGTATCTCTTGTTTGTGTGCGTAGAAAACACGTCAATTGTAACACGCTACAAAGTACTATTTTTTGTGGGGTTCAATTCTTTGCGCAATTTACATCCAGGGGTTAATTAAGCGTTTGTATTATGCTGGTGTGCTGACCCCAAAGAACCGTCTTTTTCAATGCCAAAATATATAAATTTTTCCTGTATCCCTAATTCACAAGCAAAGGTAAATTACAACTTATCACTTTTTGTGTTGGCGTATAAAAACACGCAATTGTAAAAACCTACAAAGCTACTAATTTTGTGCTCTCATTCTTTGGCGCAATTTACATCCCATGGGTTAATTAATTGAATTTTTGCTGGTGTGCTGACCCCAAATAACCCGTCTTTTTCAACGCCAAACTATATAAGATTTTTCCTGTATCCAATTCATACAAGCAAAGATTATATTACAACTGTTATCTCATGTAGTGTGGCGTAAGAAAACACGCAATTGTAACAACGCTACAAAGCTACTATTTTGTGCGTCACAATTCTTTGGCGCAAATTTACATCCAGGGGTTAAATAAGCGGTTTGTTATGCTGGTGAGCTGACCCCACGAAACCCGTCTTTTTACAACTCCAAAATATATAAATTTTTCCTGTAGCCTAATTCACAGCAAAGTTTTAATTAAACTGTATCTCTTGTTGTGGTGGCGTAGAAAACCACCCAATTAGTAACACGCTACAATCTACTATTTTTGTGCGGCTCAATTCTTGGCGCAATTTAACATCCAGGAATATAATTAAGCGTTGGTTTTGCTGGTGTGCTGACCCCTAGAAACCGTCTTTTTCAATCCAAAATATCATAAATTTTTCCTGTAGCCCTAATTCCACAAGCAAAGGTTAATTACCACTGGTATCTCGTGTTTGGTGGCTTAGAAAACACGCCATTGTAACACGCTACAAAGCTACTATTTTTGTGCAGCTCATCTTTGGCGCATTTATCATCCCAGGGGTTCTAATTAATGTTGTTTTTGCTGGTGTGCCTTACCCCAATAACCGTCTTTTTACAACTCAAAATATATAAATTTTTTCTGTAGTCCCTAATTCATAAGCAACGGTTCATTACAACCTGTAATCTCTGTTGTGTGGCCGAAGAAAACACGCAATTGTAACCGCTACAAAGCTCTATTTTGTGCGGGCTCATTCTTTGGCGCAATTTACATCCAGGGGTTTAATTAAGCGTTGTTTTGCTGAGTGTGCTGACCCCAAGAAACCGTCTTTTTCAACGTCCACAATATATAAATTTTTCCTGTAGCAAACTTCACAAGCAAAGGTTAATAACAACTGTATCTCTTGTTGTGTGGCGGAGGAAAAACACGCAATTGAAACACGCTACAAAGCTACAATTATTGTGCGCATCATTCCTTGGCGCAGATTTACATCCAGGAATTAATTATGCGTTTGTTTTGCCTGTGTGGCTGACCCCACCGAAACCGTCTTTTCAATGCCAAAATCTATAAATTTGTTCCTGTAGCCTAATTCACAAGCAAAGGTTAATTACAACTGTAATCTCTGTTTGTGTGCGTAGAAAACACGCCATTGTAACACCTACAAAGCTACTATTTTGTGCTGTCTCAATTCCTTTGGCGCAAAATTATAACAATCCGAGGTTAATTAAGTGGTTGTTTTTGCTGGATTGCTGACCCCAAGAAACCGTTCCTTTTCACTGCCAAAATAATATAAATTTTTCCTGTATTCTAATACAGTAACAAAGGTAAATTACAACAGTATCCTCTTGTTGTGTGGCGTAAATAACACGCAAATGTAACACGCTACAAAGCTACTATTTTGGTGCGGCACAATTCTTTGGCGCAATTTACATCAGGGGTTTTAATTAAGTGTTGTTTTGCTGGTGTTGCTGTACCCCAAGAACCGTCTTTTTTTCAACGCCAAAATAATAAATTATTTCCTGTTAGCCTAATTCACAAGCAAAGGTTAAATACAACTGAATCTCTTGTTGGAGGCGTAAAAACACGCAAATGTAACACGCTTACAATCTACTATTATATGTGCGTCTCACACTTTGGCGCAATTTACATCCAGTGGTTAATTAAGCGTTGTTTTGCTGGTGTTCTGACCAAGAAACCTTCTATTTTCAACCCAAAAATAATAATTTTTTCCTGTAGCCAATTCACAAGCAAGTTAATAACAACTGAATCTCTTTGTTGTGTGGCGTAAGAAAACACGCAATTGTAACACCATACAAAGCTTAACAATAATGTGCTGCTCAATTCTTTGCGCAATTTACAATCCAGGAATTAATTAAGCGTTTGTTTTTCTGATGTGCTGACCCCAATGAAACCGTCTTTTTCAATGCCAAAATATATAAATTTTTCCTGTAGACCCTAATTCACAAGCCAAAGGTTAATTACAACCCTTTTTTGTTTAAAAAAAATAAAAAATCCCCATCCCTTTAGTGGTTGTGTGGGCTTAGAAACACCCATTGTAACACGCTACAAAAGCTACTTATTTTGTGCGCTCAATCTTTGGCGCAATATACATCCAGGGGATTAATTAAGTGTAGTTTTTTGCATGGTGTGCTGACCCCAAGAAACCGTGTTTTTAAACTCCAAAATATATAAATTTTCTGTAGTCTAATACATAATCAAAGGTAATTACAACTTTATCTCTTGTACTGTGGCGTAGAAAACACGCTAATTGTTAACGCTACAAAGCTACTAATTTGTGCGGCTCAATTCTTTGCACAAATTTACCTCCAGGGTTAATTAAGCGTTGTTTTAGCTGGTGTGCTGACCCCAAGAAAACCGTCTTTTTCAACGCCAAAATATATAAATTTTCCTGTAGCCTAATTCACAAGCAAAGGTTAATTATCAACTGAATCTCTGTTGTGTGCTTAGAAAACACTCAATTTGTAACAACGCTACAAAGCTACTAGTATTGTGCGTGCTCATTCTTGTCTCAATTTAACATCCCGGGTTAATTAAGCGTGTTTTGCTAGTGTGCTGACAAAAATAAACCGTCTTTTCAAACGCCAAAATATATAAATTTTTCCCTGTAGCCTAATTCGCGATAGTGTGGCGGTGAGCAGGTTAATTACAACTGTATCTCTTGTTGGAGATACATGTATCTTAGACAATCTATTGAGTGATCTCTCCGCGCTGCGAATGTAACACGCTACAAAGCTACATTTTGATGCGGCTCAATTCTTTGCGCAATTAGTACATCCAGTGGTTAATTAAGGTCTTTGTTGTGCTTGGTGTGCTGACAAAAAATAAACCGCTTTTTCAAGGCCAAAATATATAAATTTTCCTGAACCTAAATTCACAAGCAAAGTTACTTACAACTGATCTCATGTTGTGTGGCGAAGAAAACACGCAGTTGTAACACGCTACAAAGCTACTATTTTGTGCGGCTCAATCTTTGGCGCAATGAGTACACTCAGGATATGACGGTTAATTAAAAGCGTTGTTTATTGCTGTGTGCTGACACCCAAAGAAACCGTCCCTTTTATTCAACGCCAAAATATAATAAATTTTTTTTTCCTGTAGCCTAATTCACAAGCAAAGGTTAATTTACAACTGTATCTCTTGTTGTTGGCCGTAGAAACACGCAATTGAAACACGCTACAAAGCTGACTATTTTGTGCGGCTCAATTCTTTTGCGCAATTTACATCCAGGAATTAATTATGCGTTGTTTTGCTGGTGTGCTGACCCCAAGAAACATCTTTTTCAACGCAAAATATATAATTTTTCCTGTAGCCTAATTCACAAGCAAAGGTTAATTACAACTGTTATACTCTTTTTTATGTGCGTAGAAAACACGCAATTGTAACACCTGCACAAAGCTACTATATTGTGCGGCTCAATTCTTTTGGCGCAATTTACATCCAGGGTTAATTAAGCGTGTTTTGCTGTGTGCATGACCCCAATAAACCGTCTTTTTCAACGCCAAAATATATAAATTTTTCCTGTATCCTAATTCACAAGCAAAGGTTAATTACAACTGTATCTCTATATTGTTGTGTGTGCGTAGAAAACACGCATTGTTAACACGCACAAAGCTACTATTTTGTGGCCAATTCTTTGGCTGCAATTACATCCAGGGTTAATTAAGCAGTTGTTTTGCTGGTGTGCTGACCCCAAGAAACCGTCTTTTTCAATGCCCAAAAATATATAAATTTTTCCTGTATCCTAAATCACAAGCAAAGGTTAATACAACTGGTATCTCTTGTTGTGTGGCGTAGAAAAACACGCAAATGTAACACGCTACAAACTACTAATTTGTGCTCGTCAATTCTAAGGGCGGCACATTCCACATCCAGGGGTAAATTAGTTGTTGTTTTGCTGGTTTGCTGACCCCAAGAAAACCTCTTTTTCACGCCAAATAAATAAATTTTTCTGAAGCACCTAATCACAAGCAAAGGTTTTAATACAACTGTATCTCTTGTTTGTGTGGCGGTAGAAAACAGCAATGTAACACCTACAAGAAACAAGCTACTATTTGTGGCGTCTCAATTCTTTGTACGGGCAATTTATATCCTGGGGTTAATTAAGCGTTGTTTTGCTGTGTGCTGACCCCAAGAAAACCGTCTTTTTTTTTTCAACGCCAAAATATATAAATGTATTCCCTTTAGCCTAATTCACAAGCAAAGGTTTAAGAACAACTGTATCTCTTGTTGTGTGGCGTAGAAAACACGTCAAATTGTAACACGCTACAATGCTACTAATTTTGAGCGAGCACAATTTCTTTTGGCACAATTTACATCCCGGGGGTTAATTAAGCGTTGTTTTGCTGGTGTGGCTGAAAAATAAACCGTACTTTTTCAACGCCAAAATGTATAAATTTTCCTGTAGCTAATTCACAAGCAAAGGTTAATTACAACTGTACTCTTGTGTGTGCGTAGAAAACATCCAATTTAACACGCTACAAAGCTACTTTTTGAGCGGCTCAATTCTTTGGCGCAATTTACATCCATGGGTTTATTAAGCGTTGTTTTGCTGGTGTGCTGACAAAAATAAACCTTCTTTTCAACCCAAAATATATAAATTTTTTCCTGTAGCCCTAATTCACAAGCAAAAGGTTAATTACACCTGTATCTCATGTTGTGTGTCGTAGAAAACACGCACTTGTAACAAGCTACAACTACTATTTTGTGGGGCTCAATTCTTTGGCGCAATTTACATCCAGGGGGTTAATTAAAGCGTTGTTTTGCTGTGTGCTGACCCCATGAAACCGTCTTTTCAATGACCAAAATAAATAAATTTTTCCTGTAGCCAATCACAACAAAGGTTTAATTACAACTGGTAAAATCTCTAGTTGTGGGCTTATAGAAAACACGCAATTGGTAAACATGCTACAAAAATAAGCTACCTATTTTGTGCGGCTCAATTCTTTGCGCAATTCACATCCAGTGTTTAATTAAGTGTTGTATTCTGGTGTGCTGACCCCAAGAAACCGTCTTTTTCAACGCCAAAATATATAAATTTTTCCTGTACCTAATTCACAAGCAAAGGTTAATTACAACTGTATCTCTTGTTTGTGTGGCGTAGAAAACACGCAATTGTAACCACGCTACAAGCTACTATTTTGTGGCGTCTCAATTCTTTGGCGCAATTTACATCCAGGGGTTAATTAAGCGTTGTTTTGCTGTGTGCTGACCCCCAGAAACCCCCGATCCCCTATTTTTAGTTTCAACGCCAAAAATATAAATTTTTTCCTGTAGCCTAATTCACAAGCAAATGTTAATTACAACTGTACTTTGTTGTGTGGGTGTAGAAAAACACGCAATTGTAACACGCTCAAAGCTACTATTTTGTGCGGCTCAATTCTTTGGCGCAATTTACATCCCAGGAATTAATTATGCTTTGTTTGGCTGGTGTGCTGACCCACAACCGTCTTTTCACGCCGAAATATATAAATTTTTCCTGAAGCCTAAGACACAGCAAAGTATAATTACAACTTAATCTCTTGTTGTGTGGCGTAGATAACACGCAATTAGTAACACCGCTACAAAGCTACAATTGTGGTGCGGCTCAATACTTAAGGCGCAATTTACATCCAAAGGGTTAATTAAGCGTTGTTTTGCTGTGTGCCTGACAAAAATAAACCGTGCTTTTCAACGCAAAAATATTATAAATATTGCCTGTTACCTAATTCACAACAAAGGTTAATTACAACTGTATTCTCTTGTTTTGGTGTGCGTAGAAAAACACGCCAATTGTAACACGCTACAAAGCTACTATTTTGGCGGCTCAATCTTTGCGAAATTTTACATCCAGGTGATAATAACGTTGTTATGCTGGTGTGCTGACCCCAAGAAACCGTCTTTTTCAACGCCCCAAAAATTATAAATTTTTTTCCTGTAGCCTAATGAACTTTATTTGGTTAAATTATATTATTTATATATATATAAAAAAAAAGGTTAATACAACTGTATCTCTTGATGTGTGCGTAGAAAACACCATTGTAAACACGCTAAAAGCTACTATTTGTGCGGCTCCAATTCTTGGCGCAGATTTAACCATCCAGGGGTTAATATTAACGTTGTTTTTGCTGGTGTGCTGACAAAATAAACGTCCTTTTTCAACGCCAAAATAATATAAATTTTTTCCTGTAGCCTAATTCACAAGCAACAGTTAATTACTTCTGTATCTCTTTGTTGTGTGGCGTAGAAAACACGCATTTGTAACACCTACAAAGCTACTAATTGGTGCGGCTCAATTCTATGGCGCAATTTACATCCAGGGGTTAATTAATCGTTGGTTTTTGCTGTGTGCGACCACCAAGAAACCGTCTTTTTCAGGCCAAAATATATAAATATTTCCTGTAGCCTAATTCACAAGCAAGGTTAATTACACCTGTATCTACTTGTTGTTGGCGTAAAAACACGCAATTGTACACACGCTACAAAGCTACTATTTTGTCGGCTCACTTCTTTGGCGCAATTTACATCCAGGAATTAATTATGCGTTGTTTTGCTGGTGTGCTGACCCCAAGAAACCGTCTTTTTCCATGCAAAATCTATAAATTTTTCCAGTAGCTAATACACAAGCAAAAGGTTAATTACAACAGTATCTCTTTGTTGTGTGGCTAGAAAACACGCAATTGTAACACGCTACAAAGCACTATTGTTGTGCGGCTCAATTCTTTGCGAATTTACAGTCCAGGGATAATTAAGTGTTGTTTTTTTGCTGGTGTGCTGGACCCCAAGAAACCGTCTTTTTTCACGCCAAATATATAAATTTTTCCTGAGCCTAATTCAACGCAAAGGTTAATTACTACTTTAATCCTTGTTGTGTTGCTTAGAAAACACGCAATGTAAAACGCTATCAAAGCAACTATTTTGGCGTCTCAATTCTTTGGCGCAATTTACATCCAGGGTTAATAAGCGTTGTTTTGCTGGTTGTGCTGACCCCAAGAAACCGTCTTTTTCAACGCCAAAATATATAATTTTTTTTCCTGTATCCTAATCACAAGCAAAGGTTAAATACAACAGTATCTTCTTGTTGTGTGGCGAAGAAAACACGCAATTGTAACACGCTACAAGCTACTATTTGTGCGGCTCAAATTCTTTGGCCAATTTACATCCAGGAATTAATTAAAAGCGTTGTTTTTGCTGGTGTGCCTGACCCCAAGAACCCGTCTTATTTCAATGCCAAAATAAATAAATTTTCCTGTAGCCTAATTCACAAGCAAAGGTAATTACAACTTATGTATCTCTTGTTGTGTGGCGTAAAACACGCATTTTTTTTTAACACGCTACAAAGCTACTTTTTGTGCGGCTCAATTTTTTGGCGCAATTTACACCCGGGGTTTTTAAGCTTTTTTTGTGTGTGCTGACCCCAAAAACCTCTTTTTCAAACCAAAAATTTTAAAAATTTTTTCCCGTGCCTTTTCACAAGCAAAGGTTTAAATTTAAAATTATCCTTTTTTGTTCTAGAAAACCGCATTGTAAACCCCCACAAAGACTATTTTTTTGGGGCCCCAATCTTTGGCCAATTTTCATCCAGGGTTTAATTAAGGGTTTTGCTGTGTCTGACCCCAGAACCTCTTTTTCAAACCCAAAATTTAAAAATTTTCCTGTACCCCAAATTTAAACAAAGTTAATTAAACTTTCTTTGTTTGGGGTAGAAAACCCATTGTAACAGCACAAACATATTGTCGGCCCAAATTTTTTGGGGGGCCCTTTACATCAGGGGGAATTAAGGGGTTTTTTTGCTGTGTGCACCCCAAAAACCTCTTTTTCAAGCCCAAAAAATAAAAAATTTTTTTGAGCCAATTCCAAAAAAAGGTTAAATTTAAAATGTATCTCTTGTTGTTGGGTAAAAACACCAATTTTTAAAACCTCAATACATTTTGTCCCCATTCTTTGGGCCAAATTTCATCCAGGGTTAATTAAGGGGTTTTTGCTGGGCTACCCCCCCTCTTTTCAAGCCAAAAATTTTAATTTTTTCCCGTACCCAAAACAAACAAAATTTAATTAAAAATTTTCTTTTTGTTGGGGGTGAAAACACGCAATTTTAACACCTAAAAGCCCCATTTTGGGGG
>JAODAL010082284.1:0-11627 GCA_025379985.1 Phyllomedusa bahiana
TTTAACCAAAAATTTGACCTAACTATACCAGGGACACCCTGAGTGATCCTGGGCATCCTCTAAACATAAGTAACATGTGTTGGTTATACCATGGCTTTAGCATTGCACCAGCACTATCAAACCCTGCGGGCCCCCTTAGGGGCCCCGTTTCCCACCTCACTGTCCGGGGCGGTAGGGGGACCCCTGGGACCCCCGCAATGTGGTAATAGCCACCCCGGGGGAGCGGAATCTAAGTAGGTCCCGGTTTTCCAGAGCGGGAGGGATTTGGCGGGGGAGTCTCCCAGGTCGCTTTCTTGCGTGACTTCTTGCGGGGGCAGCTGGGGTAGGAGGTAAAAAATCGTAAGGCGGCCGTGTCGGAAACGGGAGGAAGGGGGACAGGCGGCAAGTTCGTGGTTGGGGGAGGAAGGTCAGGGGGGGGAAATTTTGTGGCGGAGACGGAGGAAAAAGGGTACGGAAACCGGTAATCAGACAAGACTTCAGGACCTTTCTCAATAGGTTTGGCACTAAAGTTCCGGAGGGGGGTCCAAAAGGGCAGGTTATAGGGGCCGCCCGGGCAATGCAAATTTCCGGTGGTGACCCTTTAAAAATTTTAACACTCCCGGACCTGGCTGGGGGGGGGGCCCCACCGCGCCTGGGACGGCTGGCAGATCGTGGGGGGTATTATGCGGGGAACCCGGGGGACGAGCGGCCCGCGACTCTTTGATGAGGGTTCAGGGGTTTCCGTGACCTCCCCGGTACATGGAATGGCCTCCCACCCATCCTTTGGGCCCCTCCAAGAAAAGTTGACCCGGATAGGGGGTTGGAACTGCTTATAAAAAAAACTAAGCATGTCAGTAAAAAAGGACACTTTTTATGTACGGGGTGGGCAGAAGTTGGGTTTCCTTTAGCCCAAAAAAATGGCGCAGCCCTGTTTTCTAGATGTAGGCAATGCCTCCAAAATAGGTGATTTAAAATGCCTGTGGACTTTTGTAAAGTGACTAAAATGTGGGGGTGTTCTGCGGTTCTCACCCACAACCCTATGATTCTAATTTTTTATGATGGAAGGACAGCAAAAAAGGGCACTTTTCTGGGGAACAGCCAGACCAATTTAAAATGGTTTAATGAGCCCGATTGTCGTTGTTGCTAGAAAAACGGTAAATCTAGACCGCTTGAAAGGTCATAGAGTAGGGCATTTTCGCTACTAATGGGGTAAAAAAAATGGTGCCGGGGGTCCAAAAATCTTCGTCCCCTGTGTTACTGAAAAACCACAAAACTTTGCTTTTTTTCACAGACCCAGGCCCCTCGTGACACCCTTTGCACATACTCCTAAAGCCCCAAAGGGGTATTTTCCGGGGAATATACCTTCCTTCAAACCATCCCCTGTCACTGTCTCACAATATATATATGGAATTTATTCATCACAATAAACTATATGAGCATTGAATTTCTTCCTTGAATGGTCTGTGGTTTGGAAGCTGCATTTGTTAGCTCTCTTCTGAGATCTCTTCTTCTGTTCATTAATATTTGCCAAAAGAAGAATATCCCTGGACTTTTGGGGTTACACCCTTTTTTTTTGGGTTGCTCCCACAGCATGGGAGAGAGGAGGTTGGGAGTGGGTAAGGGTCCCTTCAATTCTTTGGGCAGTGGGGTTCTGAAATTTTCAACGCTTATAAGGGGTTTTATCATTAAAATTTGCTTTCCGTGTAGGGGGATTTAAAGGGTTTTTTAAAATAATTGCTCTTTTTTTTTTTTCCTGGTAAGGAGTAAGATTTTATCTGCTCTGAGTGCACGCAACTATTTCTCGGTTACCATCCTGCTATCCCTTCCTGATTAGACAAAGAGCAAGGAGAGACGTCATCATGGTCGGAAAGAACGGAGTTTTTACCTCTAAGGGCTTGTTCACACAGCGTTTTCACTCCGTGTTAACTACGCAGCGGCGTTCACATGACAGATCGCCGCTGCTGTGTGTTCCCTCCCGTCTATCGGCTTCGTCTTTGAAAGAAATTACATGTAATTTCTTTCAAAGATAGAGCCAACAGGCAGGAGGGAAACACGCAGCGGCGATCTCTCATGTGAACGCCGCTGCGTGTTCCTCATAGCCCGCAGTGATAATCTCACTGCTAATTGTTTAGATCCGTCTCTGGGTCCGTCCTGTCAGTCCCAGAGACGGATCTAAAAAGCGCTTGTAACATGGAGTGAAAACGCTGTGTGAACAAACCCTAACAAGAATAGATTGTTTACCTTTGATAAGCAATCGTTTTCACTCCTTGGAGTTGTGTAGCTTTGTTTATTCCAGATGAAATCGCCTGTACTTATGTCTCTGCATTGCTCGGCTAGTTATAGAGGAGCTAAATGTGCTAATCACTGCTATAGAACCACCAACAGCATCAACAAACCGCGTGAGTATGAAGCTGTCTGTGTTGCTGTGAAACGGCATGGTGGGATGAGCGGTACATTGGGGCACCAGGGCATTGCTTTAGGGGGTCCAGTGATAGCAACTACACCTAGTCCTAGATCCAAAGGTTCCTTTGCCACATATGAAGACACCAGCATTATAATTGAAACCTAGCAGGTGGGCGCCACTACAGATTTTGCATTGGAAACTAGAAGCATTGTTACACCTCTGCCCATTAGTATTGGACCATGCACAGCGGTGCATGCATACCTCCGACTGTTCATGGTCCGCTATGATTCCGATGGTACCAAATTTGTACAGTTTTTGTTATGCTTTAGCACTTTAAAAAAAGCGCCATTTTCTGTAACCATTTTTTTCCCGTTTTTTAATTTAGTGACCTCGGTGAGGGCTCATTTTTTGCAGACAGAAGTGTAGATTTGATTGGTACTATTTTGGGATACTTTTACCGTATTTTTCGGACTATAAGGCGCACCGTATTATAAGGCGCATTATCAATGAGCGCCTGTTAAGTCTTCTTGGTTCATAGATAAGGCGCACTGGATTATAAGGCGCGGCACATTAAATGAAACAAAGCTCAGACCGCAAGCCAAGCTTCATTCAACACTTTCACAATAACTCTCAACTTGTAAACTTGTAAAGTTGTAACAATACATGTACATATTTCCGTGCCGTATCGCGAAATACGTGCCACACTTAGTGAAGCTTATTTGCAACTGATTTGTAACTGATTTCGGAATGTATTTACGTCGGAAATCTGACGTGACTCAGTTCTGAAATCAGCCGTGTGAACATTGCCTTAGGCCTCGTTCACACGGCTTATTTCGCCGCGTATTTGCCGACGGATTGACGATCTATCAATCTATCGGCAAATCAGTCAGAAACAAGTCACAGCCTATTTTCTATTGATTTCAATAGAAAATACGGCTTGTCGTTCACACGACGCGTATTTCCGTGCCGGATTGCCGCCGCGGATTGACGACGGCAATCCGGACGGAAAAACAATGTGCATGTCAATTATTTACGGACGGATTCACCACCTTCAATGATTGGAGATGGTGAATCCGTCGGGAAATCAGTTACAAATACGTGTCACACTTAGGCCTCGTTCACACGGCTTATTCTGCCGCGTATTGGTGCCGTACTGCGCGCCGGATTTGCGCTTCAGTAAGGCGCCAATCCGTCGGAGTCATTACGGTAATCCACTGCTCTCATTGAGAACCGTGGAATTCGTCGCTCCTCCCTGCTCGGCAAATCCGCCGCGGGGGGAGAAAGTGACATGCACATTATTTACGTCGCGCACGCGCCGTAAACAATGCATTGTCTATAGGGCCGGTAGCGGCGCCCCCGCCGCGCTCCGGCCCCCCCCCCCCCCATATTAACGCCGGATTTGTGCGCTCAATACGGCGCACAAATCCGTCGGGAATAAGCCGTGTGAACACGGCCTTAGTGGCACTTATTTGCAACTGATTTTCAACTGATTTCAGAACGTATTTACTATTGTAAATCAGTTGCAAATCAGTTACAAATCAGTGTCACTAAACTAGCTGTACCTACCGTGTTTTCCCCGATAGTAAGACAGCGTCTTACATTCTTTTTACCCCCAAAAGTCCCACTATGTCTTACTTTCGGGGTATGTCTTATATAGGGCAGGTATAGGGCCAGCTGTAGGCAGGTATAGGGCCAGCTGTAGACAGGTATAGGGTCGGCTGTAGACAGGTATAGGGCCAGCTGTAGGCAGGTATAGGGCCAGCTGTAGTCAGGTATAGGGCCAGCTGTAGGCAGGTATAGGGCCAGCTGTAGACAGGTATAGGGCCAGCTGTAGGCAGAAAAACACTTACCTGGCTCCCCGCTGCTCCGTCTCCCGCGCCGCGCTGCCTCCTCACTGCTCCGGCCTCCCACGCCGCCTCCTCGCTGCTCCGGCCTCCCCCGCCGCGTCGCCTCCTCGCTGCTCCGGCTCCCGCGCCGCCTCCTTGCTGCTCCGTCTCCCGCGCCGCGCCGCCTCCTCGCTGCTCCGGCCTCCCGCGCGCTCATCCCGGCACAGGCAGTGACGTCGTCAGGCCGCGCTACGTCTTACTTTCGGGGTACGTCTTACATTAGGCGACCTCCCCAAGACACCGGTACGTCTTACTATCGGGGGTGTCTTACTATCGGTGAAACACGGTAATAAGTTCTGAACAAAGCCTAAAATCCCAAGTGAAGAATTGATTCATATATAAGGCGCATCGGACTATAAGGCCGTGTTCACACGGCTTATTCCCGAAGGATTTGTGCGCCGTATTGAGCGCACAAATCCGCCGTGAATAAGGGGCGGGACGGGGCCGGAGCGCGGCGGGGGCGCCGCTCCCGGCCCATAGACAATTGCATTGTTTACGCGCGTCCGCGCCGTAAATAATGTGCATGTCACTTTCTCCCCCCGCGGCGGATTTGCCGAGCGGGGAGGAGCGACGGAATCCATGTCTCTATGAGAGCAGTGGATTACCGTAATGACTCCGACGGATTGGCGCCGTATTGAAGCGCAAATCCGGCGCGGAATATGGCGCCAATCCGTCGGCAAATAAGCCGTGTGAACGGGGCCTAAGGCGCACTTTCGATTTCTGAGAAAATCTTAGGCTTTTATGTGCGCCTTATAGTCCGAAAAATACGCTATCTCTTTTTATTCCAATGTTTTGGGATAGTGAAATGACCAAAAAAAAACCCTGCAGTTTTGGCATTTTTTTCTTCTATGGTGTTCAGCGTATGGAATAGATGATGTTATATTTTAATAGATTGGACTTTTACAGATGCAACAATACCAATTATGTGTAACTTATACTCATTGTCTTCTTAGGGTACTTGACCACGTGGGGGCTTGACCACTTGGACACCCTTATGTATTATATAGATAATGTAGAAGGGTGTACAGAGATGGTGCTTCTAGTACTTCCTGCTTGAGGCAGGAAGTAACAGAAGCACTTACATGGCAGCTTTAGAAGTCTTCATTAGGCTTCCAGCTGCCATGGCAACTGTTCGGTATCCCGCGATCTTGTCAGTGGGGTGTAGATCAGGAAGAGGAAGGGTGCGCAGCACCATTTCTTCTTCATTTGGGCACTGTTTGCGGAGGGTGTAAACTGTATCTAACAGCCAGCATCTAGCGCATATGGAGTGGGCTCAGCGAGTAAATTTAAATGCAAGCCAGGAAAGAGTTAAAGGAAATGTGTCATCAAAAAGGATTTATTGTGTAACTCACGTTTTTATGTTGAACACATTTTTTAAGAATTTTTGGTTTTATTTCTTATTAATTTTTACATATCACTTTCAATATTTTTTAATAATTCTTAAGTCCTGCAGTTTTCACTTTAACCACTAAGCCTAATAATAGTCTGACACTTCCTGTTCTGTACAGAAAGGTTCTCAGTTGTCTGATCATTATCAGCACAAAGAGGGTCAAACTGAAAGGAGACACCAGTGTGAATAGATAACACAGGATCCACCAGTCACAAGAGGAAATGGTCACAGTTCACCCTTTCACCTCCCTGCACAGTGACTTTTTCCCAGGTCACATAGCATGACTAGAAAACTCTCCTATAGAAGTGGATAGTCTCAAAGGAGTTGTCTCGCTACAAAGAATAGCTTTCAAAATGTAGACATTTTCCAAATATATTGCTTTGTTCATCTTTTTTTGTTAAGGAGATACAAGTGAATGTATCACCTCCCTGGCTATTTCTGGTCCCTCCGTCACCGACGTGTAAACATCTCTCCCCCCTGCTGTTTGTTCTATGTGATAGCAGTGAGTGACATCATCACACAGGTCGTGGCAGCTCTGTGCTGGCCAGCAGTAAAGAGCACTAATTAGGGCTTTTGTTTGAGGGATCAGATAAAAACTCCTGCTAGCAGTTCTAAAGGGCTTCTAAGCTAACTTAAACTAATTAGCAGAATGAAAACACAGAGTTGAATACACCACAGAGCTGTATGCTAATTACAGACAGTCTGACCAGGAAGTGAAAGCTGCATTATTTCATTCATGCATCCCATGAAACTCTGTGTGGAGACAACCCATTTAAGTCTTCTGTGTGCATGAAGCTGCTGTTAAGCACCTCTCTGACTGCTGTTAAAGCAGTGCAAACAAGGCCTAGTGGCCAAAGTGACAACTGCAGGACTTAAGAATCATTAAAAAATATTGAAAGTGAAATGAAAATTTAAAAAAAAACAACCAATTCCTAAAATGTGTTTAACATAAAAACGGGACTTAAACAGTGACTCATTTTTTGATGACACATTCCCTTTTAAAGTGTCTTACCATCACAGACATTGATGGCATATTGATAGGAATGCAAGTGCTTGGCTGTACTCGGGATGATGGAAATTTTGAGGGCCCATTCTGGGAATAGGTGTGGGTCCCATAGGGGATCTGCTGTACATAGAGTAGATAGGGACTGATAGTAAAATAGAGACCTCTCGCTGATGCTTACTTCCACCCTAGCACTAAATAACCAGCGCTTACTATCTTGTATGACATATTGGGGTATAACCCTAACCATTTTTCCCACAGGCCATGGGTGTCAAACTGCGGCCCTCCAGCTGTTGGGAAACTACAACTCCCATCATGCCTACTGTTATAGATTATACAAATGCATGATGGGAGTTGTAGTATGACACCCCTGCCATAGGCCATCAGAAGAGGATTAGTCTGAGCCATGCTGCCTTATCACTAATCTGACATTTTACATGAAGATCTGCCTTATCCCATATCCCACTGAAATAATATTTATGATGTGAAGCAATGAGGCAAGTGATGAAGTGTCAGCTCCTCCGTGACGGCCGCCATTGTGCAAGTATTATGCAATGTGATCGCTCTTTATAGAGGGATCTATGTAAAAGCCGCAGACAGCTGCTGAAGAGAAAATCCAGGTTAATCTATAATGAAGCAACTCTGACAAACATGTAAGGAAAGGTTCACATAACGCCGGCATTATATGGGAGTATCGCCACGGCAACATGGAACACAACAGGATAAAACATGACCTCCGGCCTTGTGGCATTGTCATCTAGGTATGGAAGAGATATGAAGGGTTAATTCACAGTAATAAGGTCATTGTGATGGGTATGGGGAGGGGACCATGAAGAGCACTGCCTGTAACCGGATCATAATAAGATATAAAATCTGAAAAGTAACACAAAAAAAGAAAAAAATCCCCAATTTTTATGATACAAATTAAAAGATAACAAGCCAAAAATAATGATTTCAGCAGAACAGTCTGAAAATCTTGTGAATGGGGGTATTCCAACTCTGCCCCATAAAAGAAGTCTAACAGGCTTAAAGGGGGTTGTCTCACTACAAGGATCACTTTTTATGTTAAAGATCTTGCAAAAACAAGTCACTTTGCAATATGTCCATTACCAGTGTCCTACCTATTCCTAGATATCCCCTCTTGTATGGCTGCATCAGCTCCTCAGGTCGCTATAGCTACAGACCTGTTTGATCTCTCCTGATAGGCTGCCAGCACTGGTTGCTATAGCTACAGACCTGGCTTCTACTGCAGAACAGTAGAAGCCAGTAAACACGCCCCTAAATTCAAAATGAAACCAAGAAAACAGGACTGAGGTAAGATGAATCAATGTAGTGAGACAACCCATTTAAGAGTTTGTCCACGCGGCAAGGTTTATTGGTTGGTTTTTTAGAAACCGTGTGGAAACAATGAAGTCAATGGGGACTGAGCAGAAAGTGGGTGAACATTTTTTGTGCGTTTTTTTCTGTGCAGTTGTTGGGTGGGTTTTATTTATTTATTTTTTTTAAATCTGCTTTTGCACTCAGTACACTTTTCTGCTTGAAAAAGTCCAAAAACTGCGCAAACACCCGGACAAAATCAGTGACAAAAACACTTCAAAAACAAAGACTGACGAAAAAGTGACAGGTTTTTTTGTGTCAAAAAACGTTCAAAAACCAGTTGGGATGGACTATTCTACTGAGGTCGAACTGAGCAGATTCTGTCCTTTGCCTTGTTGAATGCACCCGAATCCTATGTTAACTATCACTGAGCAAAAAACAGGGTTAACAAATATCTTTTACTTTATACTCTTAAAAAAAAAAATATATATATATATATATATGTTATTTAGACCCACAAACAAAAAGAAAAAAGTTATAAATTCCATAAACAGCAGAATATAGGTGATAACTATCAGAAGGCCTAATGGGTTAATGCAATCATTCATGTGCATATACAGGCAGTTCCCAACTTACACCACTCTAACTTACTTCTGTCCCCTAGTTAAGAATTGAGACTCATGGGGCATGCTGGCACTTGTAGTTCCACAGCAGATAGTATTTGTCATGTCTTCGGTGACATTACATAGCCGGTGTTATCTGTCCTCTGGACATTAGAGCAATGTTAGGGGGCAGGAATAATAACATAAACTGGCATGAAATCTGGAGTACAGATAGTCCTACTGACAGCAAGATATGAGAAATATTCTGTTCCCGCAGCCCTACCCCCGCTCTGTTGTGATCCGCCAAATCCTTATCCATTTTTGTGCTTTGGAGAGACATGTGATGAAAAAAATAATATATTTATAGACCTGAGCTATGATGCTAGATTATCTAATAATATCATTAATGCTTTGTTGATGATCCCAAGACCTGGGCATGACAAATATGTTTTTTTTTTGCCAAATATTGGAACATTTTGGAGACAAGGCACATGATTGTAGCACGTCGTATATTGTTATGTAATGTCTTCCCTTGATCTGGCAGTTGCATTTTGTTTGGAAGTTGATACAAATCCTATATCCAGTCTAGACAATGCTCTGTGAGCTAAACTGCCTGGACTACAGACTAGTACATTGTAGCAAAGTAACAAAAAATAACAAACAAAAACAAGTGTGCAGCTGACAGTGTATTTAGCCCACAGAGCATTGCCTAGACAGCTATAACTGTATCCAATCTCAGTCACTGAGAGCAAACTATCTTGATGGGGAATGTCAGGGAATTGAAATGTAAAAGTATATTGGAAAACTGTAGAACGTTTTACTTATACATGAATTAAGCTGTTTTAAAACAAAAAAAAAAAAAACCCCTTTTAAAAAGGGGAGAAATAATAGTTTCCAGTTGCTGACAGTAGTACATCACAAGCTGCTATGTAACTACACATGGAGGTAATGCTGTTGACAATCTATGATAATGTGCTCCACCCCAGTGGGTACGAGTGTATAGCCTAAAAAATGGATTTGTGGCTTGTGATACAGGATTGGGCATAAGAGCTCCCAGAGGCGGCAGAGCTGCCTGGACTGCAGGGTACAGTCATACGGCCGCGTGGATGCGTACGGGACCCAGGGGGTTTCTATCAATGCCCCCATAGGCGACTGTAAAACGGGGTTGCCCTGTTTTTGGCGAAAATTTGGGCTCCCCCGATTCGAATCCCTTGTGGGAAAACCCCCCAGGGATCGATGTTGGGCGAAAACTTCGCCACTTTGGGGCTGCGCCAACATGAAGGGGGGCAATGGGGGGGGGGTTTGGGGGGGGCGCCTTCTGGGGGGGACGCGGCACTTTGAATACCCCGAGGCATGTTTGATCGGGGGCGGCAAAGTCGGCGCATTGCAGGCTCAAAAGCTCCGACGGCAGACCTAGTTGTTTTGGTCTAAATGAGCGGGAAGGAGGCGAAGTAGGCGGAAACGAAAGGGAGGGGGGCAAAATGGCCCCGGTCGTGTTACAACGTACACAGCCCCCGCTCCGTGGGCCAGGGAGTATGTTTCCAAAACTCGTTTTTTAGTGTAAAAATTTTTGAAAAAAGACCCCAAACCTTTTAAAAAAAATAAATCACTCAAATCCCAACAACGGTTTGTCGCCGTCCCCGGCGCTACATCAGGAATTGGATATTGTAAAATTCCCGGAAATACGTAAAATTTTAATTCTGTAAGTCTTCTCCCTTGGGCGGGAAAACCACCAATCAGAATAGGGGCGACAATGAACCAAAAAACCCATGGAGGGTAATTTACCAATCAAATAAAAGGGGGACGTTCAAAAAACAGTAAAAAAAGGCAGAAAAGAGCTGATTGGGGTTAGCCCAGGGGCAATTTGAAACCACCAATCATATTAGGCGTTATTTTGAGTGGGAAGAAGGGCGCGATAGAAGGGCCCCTAAAAGTTATTACTTTCTATGGGAAATATTTTAGATTTTGATTGGGTTGGGGGGGAAGGGGGCTCTCCTTCTTGCCAATTTAGCGGGTTAGTACCTTCCTAGAGTTCTATGGGGGAAAAAAAAAAATGCAGAGGAGCTTTGTTTGTGATTGTAAGTTAAAAGAGGCGCGGGTTTTGGGGCAATGGGAGAGCAAACGCGCTTTTAAAGGGTTTTCTAAGAAACTATAATAAAACTGTACATGCCAAATCAAATGATAAACCACAAAAGTTGTACCGAGGTATATAAAAAAAACAATTAAAAGGGGGGTAAAGAAAATAAAAAATAAAAAAATGAATTCTAAATTAATTTTTATTTCTTTTTTTCGTTTGCCTTCTTTTTTGGGGAACGAAAATAAAGGGAAAAAATGGTTTCTTTTCTTTTTTTTTTTAATTTTTTGTTCCCCCTTTTTTTTTTCAATTTTTTCCATGGAAAAAGGGAGTCTTATCTTTTTGGTTTTTGCCAACTTTTTTTTTAAAAGCTTAAAAAATTTTAAACTGTTTTCCCGGCCCAAAATTGGGCCCTTTTAATTAGCCATTTTCCAAACAAGGTCGAATTTTTTGAATTAGAGAAGTTTTACCCTTTTTCAAGAAAGGGGTTTTACCCTTTAATAAAAAATTTTTAAAAATATAATTTTGGGGGCCTTCATGCCCCCTTCTCCATCAAATGACGTACTGATTGATTGGGGATTTCAACCCGCCCCCCTCAACCAATCAGTCTTTTCGCCCCTTTTTTTCTGTATTTTAACTGTCCCCCCCTTTTTTTTGATTGGTCTACTTTTCCATAGTTTTAATGGGCACGTCGTCCTATTCTATTGGCTGTTTTTGCCGACCCAAAGAGAAGGCCCTTTCGAATTTGAATTACTGTATTTCCGCAAATTTTATATCCCAATCCCGGGTGTTCGCGGGGAGGGAAATTTTTTTAGGATTTTTTTTGTTTTTTTTGAAGTTTGAGTCTTTTCAGAAAGTTTTACACCCAATAAAAAATTTTTTTTAAAAAAACTTTTGCTCACGGAGCGAAAGGGCCGAGATTTTATTCCCCCATTTTTTATGACACAATACAAAAGTTGCGCTTGATTCCAC